>SCDZ01000149.1:77007-198075 GCA_004143845.1 Drosophila lacertosa | reverse complement strand
TACATATTACATATTACATATTACATATTACATATTACATATTACATATTACATATTACATATTACATATTACATATTATATATTATATATAACATATTACATATTACATATTGCATATTACATATTACATATTACATATTACATATTATATAATACATATTACATATTACATATTACATATTACATATTACATATTACATATTACATATTACATATTATATATTATTATCAGTAATGCATTTTTATTAAAATGCTTTATTAAATAAAGTTGAACTTTAAGTCCAGCTTTGCATAACTAATTTGAACATCAGAAAAGTTAATGATAAAACAAAACTTTAATCATTAGGTAATTAATTATTTGTGCATTCATTTTAAATCTTGTTTTCAATTGTTTGCTTTGTTTGTGCCAAATTGTTGCATCTGATTTAAGGCGATTGCCAAGTTTTATTTGCAAATTAATTTCCATGCAATGCCGAAATGCAAACATCGATTTGCTTGGCCTGTAAATCGCATAATAGATTCGAGTTTATGCGACTGCGAGTCGTAAATCCCGCGCATAAATATATAACGAGGGGGCTGTGCCATCTGCCAAAAGACGAAGACATTTACACATTCAGACATTTGGCAATTTGGCAATTTGGCAATTTAAAAGTGAAATAAATCGCTTTGAACTGCACAAGGCTGGGGCTTATACAATGCAATGCTCGACTCGACTTTTGGCTCCAGTTTTACGCACTTGATGTATAGTGTAAATTGCAGCGCAGTGTTTGCGCCCGCTTGACTGACAAATGTTGGCGCATTATTAAAGCGTTGCCAACTGAACTTGAATCGCTGCAGCTCGAACAACTGGAAGCCATTAGCATTTTGAGTTGTATTCCGCGCGCACCTGTGCATCATGTGGCTCAAAGTCAGAGCCAACAACGAAATTTTGGTCAAACGTCGAGCCAAGCTGAACCTGCCAGCTGCAAATGTGCTGAATATTTTAACTATTGCGCCGTTGGCCAACTGGGTTAACATGGCTCCAGTAGCAACCAGCTCCGTCAAATAAAGGCTCCTCTGCACCACACAGAGCGCTTGTACAAATTCGTGTTTGTGCAAACTGTTTGTGCAAATAAAATATGGCTTGCATATAATACATTGAATATTTGCCTAAGCCTTGTCATTTTTCGGATTTCTTATGCATATTATAAAAATAAATATATAATATAAAAATTAATTCTTCTTAAAAATAAATATATTATATATATAAATTCTTATTATCATTACATTTGCGTATACTTAATTTTTTCCTGCATGCTCTTATTAAAGTACTGTCAATTACAATTTTTAAATTGATTTAGCCATTGCAAACTTTGGCAACAATCAACTACTTTGTAATAAAGTATTAATTAATTAACAATCGATTATTTTGAAAACCAAAACATATATATATTCTGCGAACAGCTTCCGTTGTCGATGATTGTTTCCAATGCACAATTACCGATTTGCGCAAGCCATTTGCGTAGTCTAAGGGGCCCCTAAAGCAGTTAGCAGCTACCCATCTCACTCTCTCACAGTCTCGCTCCCACTCGCACGCTTTATGCATGCAAATATTTATGCATAAAGTTGGCTCCGTGCTCATTTTTTGCTGGCTGCTTTGGCGGAGGTGCAGCCAAGCGCAGGTTTACCATAGCTCACCGATCCCACCCTGCAGCCAGCATCCAGCAGCATCCAGCAGTAGCCTCC
The DNA here is from genome assembly GCA_004143845.1 of Drosophila lacertosa. Taxonomy (NCBI): domain Eukaryota; kingdom Metazoa; phylum Arthropoda; class Insecta; order Diptera; family Drosophilidae; genus Drosophila; species Drosophila lacertosa. Next base: position 196,349 of record SCDZ01000149.1, on the reverse strand, counting down.
GGCATTCGGTTGCTGCTGCTGCTGCTGCTGCTGCCTGATGCGGCTGCTGAGCCGCAGCCTTCTCGTCTGGCCGTGTTGTGGCTTTGCCATTGTTTGCCAGCTGACAACAGTCAGCAAAAGTTTATGCCGAGAGGCGCCTGCCTCGGGCCCGGCTTCCGCATAAATCATATCCCACACTCTATCTCGTCCTTGCGCAGCCAGCCAAGTTAACATGCCGCCAACTGCAGCTTAGACAGGCATCCCAATGGCTGCGTAGGCCGCTCGACAGCTCGACTGCAATTCGACTGTCCCTACCCAAAAGCCAACCCCCGACCAAGACCCCAAATCGTGCCACAGCAAAATGCAATGCATGCAAATGTAAAACTGATTTGTTGTGACGCAGCTACAACTGGAACAGAGCTCTAAGCACTGAAATACAGACGAGCTCAGCACTCCGCGCCGGGCACTTCATCAACCAGCCCCAGTCTCAGTTTCTGACCAGCTCGACCCGATATCCTTCTGTCAGGCTGCAGAGTCGCTTGACATACGCAAAACCTTGTCCATTTGTTGTGACAGACTTCAGCCCATTCGGCATATACACCATGGGCACCAAATTGAAGGATAAGCTTTTAATTCAGTTCCATTCGGAATTCTAGAAGCCAGTTTTGAAACGGTGTGATAAAACTATAAAATATGATTGATGGGGTCTTTTTGTAATCAGGTAAAAAGTAAATGCAGTTTGAGTTCATATTTCTGCTCGGGACTTTTTATGTGCTTTTTATAAGGTATATTTTGTTAATACTCGTTATGAATAAAATTTGTAAAATATTAAGATTTGTTAACTTTTTATTCTTGTTATAAGTGTATTCAAAGTACAACAACTCATATTTTAATATGCAAGAAATTTTTGCTTATTTATGCAACTTCGTCTGCTCTTTACAAAATCAAGAAAGATTCAAACTTCATTTAAAAATATTGAAGCAGAAAATGTTTTGTTTTTGCTTTTTAGCTCGTTTAAGATTTCTTCTCATTATTTCACTCTTTTAAATAGAAATTTAAAGAAAATGTAGGAAAAATGTAACTTAAAGTTTAAGATTGACCAAATTTATTTTTCCTACTTTCGTATGTTTGGTTTCACTGGACATTGATTTTTCAGTCATCAATGCTTAAGTACTTTACATACTTCACACTAAATCAATAGAATGTGGTTATCTAAGAGCCTTATAATAATTCAATTAGCTTAAAGTTTACACAAACTGTTCACAAAGACTCTTACTATGAAAATGTTTATGCAAATCTGCATTCAATTCATCCGACTACAGCTTCAAGGGGAGGTTAAACGTTTGGATTGCATTCGCCTGGGGCTGCACCCCAAGCACGAGTGCTCTGTGTGGGTGTGAGTCCGGATCCCGACATTCAGCACGTAGCTGCATTGGCATTCCTGCCACACGCCTTGCTCCTTGCAACTGGGGCACAGATGAGGCAGGATCTCCATTCAGCTGGTCTCTTTTTGACAGCTGCGACTTAGCTGCAGTTGGCTCAACATAATTCACGCATTATGCGAGCTGCTGTTTCAATTATCAGTCTCTGCCATTTGTTTGTTTTTGGGAACATGCTTTACAGTTCTATCAAAAATAAATTTAAAACTCTTTTCAAAAATGCTTTTGGCAAACATTTTTTGAAAAAATGTCAGCAGCTGGCGAAACAGACAATTTCCCTCTTGGCCAAATGCAAAAGAAAAAATACAATTTCAAATGCCTGCAATTCTTTCTCAGCGAACATCACTAAAAGTGATCAAAACAATCCAATTTGAAACAATATTCCGTCATCTATATATCCTGTCCCAATGGTTGTCAAAGTCCTGCAAAGATCCAATCACAGCTAATGTTTAGATCAAAGTAAACTTTTTTAAATACAAAGTGATTCTTTACCAACCAAGGAAAATATTTAGAAATCGAATAATCTAAAAATATCAAAAGTTCTTTTATATGATGACAATATGAGCTAGAAAATAAATTTTGTAAATTTTGACAAATGCAAGATAAGATTAATTTTTTATTAATGATTTTCATGTTGACTCACTAAAATTATAGTTATTAATTTCAAGGGCTTTCCATAATTTTAAAAAAATGTTTTTTAACTCGCCCTGCAGCCGATGATAAATTTATAAAAAGCCCTTTTAGAATTAACGTGTTGATAAAAAGTTTGACAAGAATTTAGCGAACGAAATTCAATCATCCCTCGGCGCTGACAGTTTTGCATTACTTTGAGTTCAGCCTTCTACTATTAAGTTAACCCAGCAATTTGAATACCCTGTGCGGGTGCTCGTTATACAAAGGGCCGCAGACATTGTCAGCAAATTACGCAGTCCAAATATTTGCTCAAGGCAGGGCAAAACTTTGCTGACCACGGCCGGAGCAAGTTGACACTCGGCCAAAACCAAAGCCGACGCCAAAGCCAAAGCCAAAGCCGAAGTCAAAGCTGGGGCCAAAGTCAAAGTGCAGTGTAAAAACTTTGCGTTGCAATTTGCGGCACAGTTGGGAGAGGAGCCCTCGGCGGGGGTCCCTTTGCTAGTGCGCGGTGTTTAGTTTTAACCGAATTTTACTTAAATAAATATACGACCATACCGCCCAAGTCAGAATGATGAAGAAGTTTATGCCATGTTTTGATTGACTTGACAGTTTTACTAGATTTGCCAGCAGCCAATTGCCAGACTTGACCGAATTCCAATTTCAGCTGCAATCCAATCCCACCCAAAAGCAGCGCCCATCGCGATTCCAGTGCCAAAGGAATTTTTGCGTGACTTAAAAGCAACAAGCGAGAAATGCTGATAAAAATATTTTACTTTGTCGTATAATAAAAATTTCATTACGATTTTTGCGGTGTGCGGCGACGGCGACGCCGTTTTTTGGTTAGTTTCCTTTTGGCCCCCTTTAAGCTGAAATGTAAAATGTGCAATGCATAATAAGCTCGACGTCGGAGCAGAAATAAAAAGAAGAGCAACGACATGGGTGGAAAACATGGCGCAGCGGAAGGAAAACAAAAGCAAAAGGATGCGATCCGATGGGCGCCGCTGGGCGACCGAGAAAGAAAAAGAAAACGCAAACGAAAACACAGCCAAAGTAAAAGCTGCAGGGAATTTGCATATTAGCTGCACGAAAGCAGGAGTAACTAGAAAAGCAGGCAACCAAATGGGTGGGCCGTCAACTTGTCGTTAAAGCTGCGCAGGACGTCTCGATGGCCATCGATGGACTGCACTGGACGGGCGTACAGGCGTACGGGCGATGAGCTCTGGGTTTCCCGGGTTTCTGTTCCTGGGTCCGGTCTCCAGTCCCCCTTCAAACGCTGGCTCTTTTCCGCCTGGCAGCGCTTTGCATGGCAAAAGAAAAGCCAAACTTTTTCCCCGCTAGCTGCCTGCCAATTAGATGCAAATATATGGCAATTCTTTTTCTTATCGCACAGCTGACAAACGACGCACTTTAAAAGCAACACTGGCAAAAATGAGCAATAGTCGTGCAATATATATGTACATCGAGTTACCGAGTTGGCCTGGAAAGTTTATTTTTACGTGTCCTGAGACAAAAGCAGTCAATTGCCAGGTGAAATAGTTATCCTTTGGTGAAAAATATGCAGCCTTGGCAGTAAAACTTGTGAAGAATGAAGAATAAAACCATAATAGAATCAAATTTTTATACATTTACTTTTTTATACACTCAAGTATTTTTCTGTTCTTTCGTAGGCTTGATTCATACTATAAGATTCGTACTATATAAGATGTAAAGTCTTATTGTTGTTGTGTGTGGCTAAAAGTGGTTTTTTTGTTAATTATCATTTTATTTAGACTATGACTAGAAGTCGTATTGGAACATATCAAAATATCTTTGAGATACAAATAAGTCTTCGTAGGTTTATTTATAAAATGCTATGTATATATAAATATAATATATGCGCGTAAAAACTGTTATAAAATAATTGCTTGTAATTATAATAATATAATAAAAAATAAAATAAAAAATATATAAAAAAAAATAGATTATATAATATTATAATATATATATAATAAAATATAATGCATTGTAATTTATTCAAGAAAAATATTATACTAGACAGATATGCTAAAATTGATTAAAATTGGTTAAAAGTGTTTACTGGGTTTTCTTATACGTATACATATATTATGCATAATGGAGACTTAAAATGGCTTAAGCCCTTTAATGTTTGTAAGCATTCATTGTTAGCTTCAACATTGCAGTTGTTTAAGCCATGTTCGTCCAACTGTATCTTTGAGTTAAATATATGGAGTTCTTTGAGCAATAACATTCCATATTACAAAGAATTTTCATTATTGTATAAATGGAGAAAGATATAAGAGGCTTAAAATGAGTATATAAACTTCAATTTAATAAATGAGTTCTTGGAAAAGGCTGAGATGCAATTGCATTATTTCCGAGTATCTGAGGTTATAAGAACTCAACATATTATACTTATCAAACAGGTTAATCTATGTTTTTTATAAATGCAAAACATATGCTTTGAATGCATAATGTGATAAATATTTATATAAACTTTTTATTGCTTATCCACCACAAACCTGTCACCAACTATTGGAAAAAGAGTCAACTAATTAATTAAAATTAAATGAGATAAAGTATTCAATTTGTATTGGATGTAGCTTATCTTCAAATAATTAGAAGGGAATAAAGAACAGACAAATTAAAAATATTCCGACCTGTATATTAAGAACCGGTCAATTAAAACATTCTCATATGTATTAGTAAACATTATTTTAGACCAATGTCTTTTTAGTCTGATTTATGTTCGTTTGTAGTAATTTTGTTTAGGTTGATTGAAAGCTTGTTTGCAATGTAATTTGATCGCATCACATTCAGTAATTGCCTAAGTGCATAAATCAGTTAATCGATGCACGACAATCAACTCGTAATTATTCCCAACTGACCAGGCTAACACTCATGAACTTGACTCTCACTGCACAGTTACTAATCCCATTGTCCCGCCCTTTCCATCTCTCCCTAGCTGGGTGTGTTGTCTGTCTCACAATTCACACGGCATACATACGTAATGGAGAGATCCCATTAAACGAGACGATGTCGAGACCCAAAGGTGTGCTCAACTGTTGCCCCCGGACAGACCGCTGCCACTTTGACAGTCGCGCTGCGCTTTGAGCATAATTTGTTTCCAATTGCGACTTCGGGCGACGTCGCCGCTGGCCTGTCAAGTTGCAGCGCTCAAATGTATGCTATCATTTTTTCGCCAGCGCTGCGCCAACTGCGAGCGCATAAACAAATCAACACAGCGAAAAGCGCAAAAGGAACCCGGTGAACGCGACTCGAACGCTACAAAACACACAACACACACAGCACACAGGACTACACACACATCATGGCGTCGACGTCGGCGCGTCGTCCTCATTCATCATTATGCAAAACGTGCTCCCCGGTTGGCATCCATTTAGCTTCAGCTCGCACACAACCTCAACCACAACCCGCTTGTCCCTCCTTTTCGTCCTTATCGTCCTTCTTCTGCTGCTGGTGCTGCTGCTGCTGTTGCCTTAGCTGTTCCCATGCAGAAACCTGAATTGTCGCAACATTTGGTTTTTATTGTTGTGCCGCTGTCCCTCGACCCTCGACCCTCGACCCTCGACCCTGGTCGCTGCGTCTGCGGCCACTGCGGTTGCAAACTTTACGCCCGACATTATTTTACTTAGTTGATAAACTTTCATGTGCTCCCCTCGCCCAACTCCAGCTACGAGTCCCATGCAGTTGGCCCCGTTTGGGGAGTTTGCATATAGTTTCTTTTTTTCCTATACGACATCGCCATGTTTTCCAATTTGTCACTTTGGTTCGCATTCCTTTTGGCCTTGCGGCAGCGGCTTTGGATTTTGTTTATACATTTTAGCAACAATTTTGTGCCTTTCACTTGCGGGCGCAATTCGAAGTTTTCGCTAGTTTCATTTATTTCGTTACTTTGTTTATTTGTCGTTCCAAAAGGCGCTTCAAGGACTCGCACCCCAAAATCATATTTTTTAATTGTGCACACACTGAAACTGAAATAAATGCACTTTCCGTTTCCGCTTTGTTTTTTTACCGCGCTCTTCGGGATTGATAAATGGCAGTGCCCAAAGGGCGGCGATACTTTATATTGGCGTTACGGGCCATGAAAAAATATTGGCACTCGGCCATGGGCAATAATAATGAATGTTATTCAATTTGTGCTTTATGTGTGTGTAATTTTAAATGTGCACAATTTATGTGTATGCTAATATTTGTGCATATTACGATTACATTTTTTAATGCAGGCAATTATTTTGAACCTTGTTGCACAAAAAACTCAACATTTAATTAAGCTTTATATGCACCTTACATAAACACTATGATTAACTATTTGGTATAAGCCGATATTCTCGGTACGAGTTTTAAGGATCAATAATTTAATACTTATTATTAAGTATTACAACATATATTATTAAATCCTGAAAAAAATCGAGCCTGAAAACAAGCATATTTCCGACAAGTAAAATGTGGTGTTTAAAAACCACCAATACAAAATCCGCTGAATTATGCAACAATCTTAAAAACTTAAATTCTTAATTTTAAATCGAGCACACGACTTGACCTAGTTGCCCAACAATAATTATATGTAATCTTAAGATCGAAATATGATTTATTTTTATTTATATTTCTTCTTATTTAATCTAGGCTTTAAACAGCTGGGTCATTGAATTCTTTAATATTCCTGTGACCCAATTCATATTTTAGACTTAACAGGAATTAAGAGCAATCATAAATTGATCAATACAAATCCTAATGATTACGTTTTACTTGTTGTACAGACAATGAAGTAAAGAAAAAGTAAAAAGCAAAAAGAATGAAAATTCAATTCGTGAAAAAATTTCTGCTTGTAAAATAAAAATTCTTAATACTGACTTTTGGTTACAACGACATAAAATTTCCTTGATTTGGATTTTATTCTATTAATAGAGAGGCAAAAATGTGATTCTGATTTGCATTTGTTTTTGTTTTATTGTTTTATTAGTTTTATATGCTTGACTACTATACTCAAAATTCGGATAGAACAAGGTCAAACAAAATTCGGAGAGACCTGAGGCAATTGGTCAGTGGGTGAATCTGTGTAAGTCAGTGGATGGATTTTAATGTTATTGAGGCACAAGGCTTGTCATTGGTTGTTGCCAGTCGCAGGAGATATCTAGAGTGTTTGCAGGGACAAGAAAACCTGCGTCAGTTGGTTTGGCACAAAGTTTCCTTTGGTAAAAAGCTGACAACGATTGCTGGCTTCGTGGCTTTCTGTTTTACGCTTTGTTGTTGGGCGTTGCCTTTGCTTTTTGCATCCTGCGGCAAATAAATTGAAATTCGTAATTATTCCCAACAGCATGGAAATTTATTCAATTTTAATTGAGTTTTCTTTTGTGTGTGTTTGGGGTTCGTGCAAAAGTGAAGCCCAATGCGAAGCAAAGCGAACAGCAAGAAATTGAAATGAAATCTGCATTATAATTAAATAAAGGTTGAAGTGAAAAATGGAAACTAGTTATTTTTGCCCCCAAGAACCAGCCACCAGCCACTGAACCCAAGCCGCCAACTCAGTTTTGTTGCCATTTGTGAATTGCAAATTTACAGAGCTCAAGACAGGCATTAAGCATTAACAGAGAGTTTATGACTCAGAGACATCCTTCATTTACATCCTTAAATCATGCCTGAGGATATATAAATATATCAACTGAACAAAAGAAATTTGTTACATATAAATTACTTTATATCTACACAAAGATCTTAATCTAAGGCAGACATCTTGACACTTATCAATTTTTTTAGCATCCATTTTGCCACATTTAACAGTTATCCGTTATTCTTTTTAAAGTAACTTCTTAAAAATAGAGCATTGGCCAGTCGAATTACAGTAATGTCAAATCTGAAGGGTCTTTTTTAATGCAAAGATTGAAAACTTTTGCAGACATGCGACTGAGGACAAACAATTTAGGGCACAACGGCAAGCCTTGTTTGAGTTTGCTTAACTTAAGAATAGATCAACTGAACTTTGAATCTTAAAGAAGTTCTCAAACACTTTTACACTATTTGGATCCCAAAACAGAAATGAATCTCTACGAAGTTGTACCGAAAAATATACTTTAAAAATGATTTGAAATGAAACAAACCGACGAACATATTTTTATTTACATACATTTACTTATTTAATTGGAATGTAATTCGTTCGGCTTGGCAAAGTTCGTTTTCAGTCTTTAATTCTTATAACAAAGGAAACATATTTAAATTGCAAAACCATTTTTGGGCAGCGCTCTCTAATAATATTTGCAAAGAAATCCCCATGCCTTCAAGCAAATGTTAACTGGTTTCAATTGTTGCTCCTGCCGTTTTGTACATTTGACCCAAAAGCTTGTCAGACTTGAAACACGATGCAGTTGTCCGTGTGTGTGTTGGTGTGTGTGTGTGTGTGTGTCTGTGTGTGTGTCTGTGTGCGTCTTGTGCTCGTCTTAATTTACCATTCTGTCGGAGAATTCCGTAGTTTTGGTTTCTAGTTTGCTGCATTATTTGCATAGCTTTCCGGGCAACACATATCATCAATCAGCAGACAAGCCAGAGCCCTTCCCCTCCCACCCGAACCGCTTTTACTGGAATGTAATCCCACAGCAGACAGCACAACACACACGTTGTGCACATTTATGTTTTTATCTGTAAATATGGCAAGGCCCGCCTCCGCTCGATTTGTATATGCCCTCATCTATCTTGTTGATTGCTACTCCCTAACCTACCCCACTCGATATATTGTGCACCCCTTGCTCAGGTAGTTAACCTGGCTTTACAAATATTTATGATGCTTTTTTGTTGAGTTTCTGTGATATTCTACTGGGGATTATAGCATTCGGCTTAGTAGTTAAAATTAAAAAACTCGAGGAAACACTGAATAAACTTAAGATCTTACATTACAGCATTTTTTTATTAAAGCAAAAAATAAAACTCTTTGCTTAGTTGTCGCAAATCTTTGAATACATAAACAACTTCTGCCTAATTGATCAATACGCTTTCAACTGTCGCTTCAGTGCGCGATTTGCATAACTCAAGCATAACAAATTCGCCGAAAGGGTTTTCCGCGCCATAAAAGACGGAAAAAGCAAAAAAAAAAAAATAATCAAGTATACGCAGGGTTGGCATCTGCGATTGACAAACAAAACCTTGGAGCAGAAAAGAGCAAATAAAAAAATTGATTAATCTCAACATTCCTGACAAGCCGGAGTCTTTGATTTAAATATACCAACATTGAATTCAACCCAAGTCAAACTAAACTTTTTCGTTTTATGTATTTCCCATAATCCTAAGCTCAACTATCGCGACTTACTTTGGCCCAAATGTCAGCCACATTCTGCTGGCAGTCAACAATTTTTAATTCACGCACAATCACGCCAACAACACCGTCCGACATTTCTTTTCCTCCGCCTTTCTTTTGCAGCATTGCAATTTGCTCACTTCTTATGCGATTCTGATTTCGATTGACCAAAAAAATAAAGGAACTGCGAGCTGAACTGCGGCACGTCAGAGAGCTTCACTTATTTTTATTTACTCACCGGATTATGCTAATTTTTAAAGTGATTTAGTGTAGCCAATACAAAAACCAAAGCCAAAATAAAGAAAAACCGAGCGGGAAATCGCAATAAACAGCAACAAAAATGGAAAAAAAAACAAAATATTCGCTTGACTTTTGGCGTTTTGTTCTTATACCCTAGAAAAGTGGTTATATGCTCTTATCGACTGCCCTATCTATACAGGGGCATTCAACTGAAATAAAAATTTAATCGCTTAGATTATTCAAAACCATTTGAATGGCTTAGATCGGATTATAATCAAATACTTTTTCCGCCAAACAATATTTTTTGAAATTATCCGTCTCTTGCCGAACCATTCCTTTGAGCCTTATTTCCTGTTGGCTACAGGGTATTTTTTGGGCATACTGCGGCTAGACCAATCTGGGTTGATTTTGTATTTTATTTTTCGCACATAAAAATAAAACGAAAATGAAAATGAAATGAAATAAAATAAAATAAAATAAAATGTAACTGGCAGGCATTAAAGAGCTCCCATTTCCTCGCCACTGCCGGTGTTTTCCTTTGTCATGCATTGCGTGTGCTGCAGAATTTCCGTTGACGCACTTTTCCATTTCTTTCCGTTTTTTTTTTTGATTTTTTTTGGCTCTTTGGTTTTGTTTTACTGGTGTCCTTGCGAATTTGCCGATACCCGATTCTCGCGCTTTGTGTCGCATACTTTAAGGCAAATCAACGTAATTCTTCAAGTTTGATTTCGTGTGTTTAGCTGCGTGTTTGAGTTGGCTTACTTAACCCAAAGCCGGCGCTGATGCCACTCGTCGCAACGCAGCCACTAAAGAAGGAAAAAATATATATATATACAAACATCCAGGCGAAAAAACAATAACAATGAATGTGCGATAATTTTACATTTTATCAAGTTTGGGACTTTGCCGCGCACTCGACATTCGTCGCCGTTGCCATTTTTTATGCGCGCATTAAGCGGATTTTGGTCTAAAGCCCCACCACTTCATATGCCCCAGCACCACCCGCTTCACCCACTTCCCCGCTTCACCCGCTCCACCCGCGTACCGCCACAAACAGCACATATAAAAAAAATATATAAAAGAAACAGAATGTTACGTATACGTCTTGGGTACCAAGGGCAGATGTCACACACGCACACATACGTAACTTCGTTCGTCTGTTTAGCTGTAAGCGGCTTAGTGGTGTCGGTGGTATCTCTGCTAGCACTTGTCTTCTGCTGCCGATGCTGCGGTTAGAAAGTAATTCGATTATAACAAATTCGCTGAGAGAAGAAAAACAACATTCACAAGATCGCAAAAAAAAAGTTCAAATGCACGCAAGCCGCTCATTTATAATTAATTGGTAACGAAAAACTCCCTAATGGGCATTAAAATTATATAAATTGGTTTTTAAATTGAGCAGCCGCAAATTAGCTATGCAGAAAATATGAAGAGTGAATTTTAAATTGTCACATTTAAATGTGCAAAAGTTAAAAATCTATCGCAGCAGATTTCGATTCAATTTATTAACTGCAAGTGAAAAACATGAAGTACTTTTAACGTGGCCTTGAAAAGTCAAATAAGTTGGAGAAAAATGAAAACAAAACTGAGTGTTTTGTGACAAGCGAATCTTTATTTAATGATATTTTGATTAATTCATCAATGGAAATAATTAAAAGTTATGTAACAATATTAAATATTTATGCAAAAATAAATCCAAGTATCAACTTAGCTTTTTGCGGTATCCTCGGGAATTATATTTATTATTTATTAACTTAGACGTTTTACAGATAAGTTGGCGGCAAATTACAAACAATTATATAATAAATTATATATATATAAATACATTTTTCTCCTAGTTTTACTACCTAAGCTTAGAAAAAGGATTGTAAAGTTGTATTTTTTTGACATTTTATCTGCATTTAAAATTCAAAGCAAACACATAACCAAAAATTATACTAATCCGATATAGTTAAATATTTAGAAGCTTTTAAAAATCAAAAGCATTCCCAGTTTTCATCATTCATGCTCATGGTGACTATGTTTTTAAACAAGTGTTATTAAAGTACATTAAAACGATAATAAACTAAATTTAGATATAACACGAATAATGCCCAAGAAGTTTCTGTCGAAAACAACTGTAATGAAAAGTGCTCATATGGAAAAGGACACGACACAGCAAACACTCTTCAGGCTCTCATGCATTTAGTATTTTCGGTAAATTGTTTTTAGTATTTTAATTTGTCACATTCCGTTAGAAGAGTCGAGCGAAATGAAAATGAAAAAAAAAACTGAACAAAACAAGTGAAAGCTGAGAGACTGAAAATTCATTTTGAGTTGCCTGTCGTGTTTTCTATGGTAATTTCGTGTTGTTCTTTTTGGCCATGCAGCAGACACCTAAACACACACACGCACACACACACACACACACACACACACATGAGGAGTTGGGTGGCGAAGGCTAAAATGTCAGAATGCCATTGCCAACATAAAACTGTTAAAGTTTTAATGACGAGCGCTCAGCTGCAGCAGCAAAAACAACAAAGCCAAAATGAAAAAAAAAAAAGAATTGGTGCCGCTTCAAGTGGCGAGGGAAGGCGGCAGCAGTTAGAATGACATTAACAATAGTTGGCAATGCGGTAAAAGCAATTTTGAGCAATGAAATAAAAGTGCAAGAGAAAGGTGTGTGTGTGTGTGTGAGTGAGTGTGTGTGCCTTGCTAAATGTCATGTGGTTGACTGATATTTTCCCTTCTATTGTAGCGAACAGTGGCCTTTGTCAGCGTTGTCGCTGTTATATTCTCGTTGTCTTCGTCTAATTGCTGGCGAGCGTTGTTCTGGTGACTGCAATTAAGCAGCGACACGTTTTGCACGCGGCTGCGATAAACATGTTGGGGACTGCATTTAAATTGTTGCATACTTGGCGGCGTTGCCCGAACGCCGCAATTCTTAAGCGTGAAATCAACTGCAATGCCGAAGCGATTTGTTCTAATTTGCTGATGTGCATACAGATTAGGTAGCGAGATTGTTTGAGGAAGATGGAGCAGCAGCTAACAGTTAAATGGTTGCCTAATGGGGAGTAATGAAGGGCGAGCAGCTTACGAGTGCTGCACAGACTTCAGCATGCGGTTTCCTCTCATTTTCTTTTGTTTCTCCTCGTTGGCCTTTGTGAAAGAAAAAACCGCTTATGGTAAATCAATTTAAAACCAATTTTCGTCTGCCTTACTTTTGCAAAAGGGACGAAACAGCAGAAGAAGCGTGCAAAGTAATGCAAAGCATAGCCAAGTCCTTGTGGCACACACAGCAAATGAGTGAAAGAGGACGCTGGCAACACTGGCGTATTAAATATTCATTACTCTGAGCTACTTCTTCGCTCAGACTAGATTCATTTTCGAGGTGCCGATGTCGTCCCACCTGCTGCAGTTGTTTTTGCTTTGCAACGCCAACCGATTGGTTTTTCCTACTCGAGGGGTGACGCTATTTCAAAAGCTGTTTTTAAACACATCGCTTTTATATTTGCTTTTACCAACCTATATGTCTAACCATTTTTTTGGTCGAACGTGATGCGAATTCGCAGACAATCATATTGGAATATATAGCAACCATATGCCCAAGCGATGCCTTGGCAGACATTACACACACACACACACACACACATGTGTCTGGCACTACAAATTGCGCGTAAGTGCTTTTGTTGCTGCGTCTGTCAGTCTTGAAGAGATTGGCCACATTAACCTTTTTAATATGATAAACGGGCAACATTCGCTCTATGAATGATTTATTTTAGGTTTTAAAAGATTCGTTCAGTTTGTAACAATCCTTTGGAATTCACTTTTTGCCGTTTTGAATAATTAACAACAATTAGAAACAGTACGAAACAAATTTAACAAATGGTTTTTTTAGCTAGTCAGAGTTGAACTAAATGGAGAATTGCATTTTTAGGCAATTCAAATTAGATATGAGTAAAATATTTTTATTATTAACTATCAATGCCAACAAAACAGTCTAGTCAGAAATTAATCTTAACATTCAACAATCCGTTATTATTTGGCCAATGTTACATGCTGCTCATCTTGTTGCGCCCACTCCCTGGGCGTATACGTAATATGCAGAAGAAGTTGATTGTTTGGTTTTGCTATAAATGTTGTGGTCCAAATCGATCGAGAATAATAATATAATTATTTTTAAACCTGAGTTTGTCGGCTTGTGAGGCTTACGTAAATGTCAAGACATAATTCTGCAGGTTGCCAGCGCTATTTGTGTAATTTCGCTGGAAATACTTGACTGACAGACAGCCACGTAAGTTGACTGACATAAATACGTATAATGCCAACTAAATCCGATGGGCATAATATTCGTGCTGTTCTGCCCCTCTTCCTAGTCAGGATCATATGCATGTATTTTTAGTACCTTGAAGTGAAATTAGCATAAGCTGAAAGAATTATAAGGCAGGTCGATAAAATTAAATACAATTTAACGTCAGGCGAAACTAATTAATATGGAAAGCAGGCAATTGCCTCGGGTAACAGCAACAACAACATGCTGATAAGATCCATTGCTCTCTGGCTCGCAAAGCTGAAACAGAATCGAAGACAAATAAGTGATTAAATTAGAAACAGCTTGCCACAGGTAAGATGTTTGCTATTTAATATTGTCTTTGGGTTAGCCAAGCTTGAATTGATGGCAACAATACCGAGCCGTTGTACCATGTGTGTGTGTGTGTGTGTGTGTGTATATGAAATGACAGACTGTTAACGATTATTTCAAGTGTATTTAATTGCTGCTGTGCAAGTGACTTTAAATAAACAAAACAAAAGGCGAGCTGAGGAGCTTACTCACATACCATGCAAGACGTTCGACAGTCGGACAAATGGCTAAGACGCTTGTCTACATACGGACGAAACAATGCCACACCACAGGGCGTATACATAATGTTGGAAATTGTGAGCGACTGTTATCTGGGCGAAGGTAAAACATACGCTTCGCTGCATCGACAACAATAAATAACAACTGCGAGGAAAATTCAGCTGCATATTTTGCTCACAGAGCAACAAACAAACAATGTCGAACCAAAAATAGCTCATACGCAGTGTTACATTACGTATAAAATACTTATATTTTGTTCGATGCAGTGTGCATATTAAGTGCATGTCTTACATTTCAATGAGTACATTAAAATTGTTATGTGAGAAAAATAATTTAAAATTGTTTAAATATTCAAATCAATTGCACAACTTTAAAATATTTCTGGTAAGAAATAAAGTTAAACAATGTGGGTTCAATTTAATTCTAAATAACTTTGATTTCGGTGAATATTTAGAATATGTGTTAATTTGGCAAGCTTTTAATTAAGTCCACTGCATGAATTGACTTTTGTCCACAGAAGTTAATTTGTAAGAATTGAAGTGAATTAAGGATTATTTCTAGATAATTACTTTAACTGATTGAACTTGTAATTTGATCGCCTAATTTAAAATACCTTTGATATGTATTAAGGAACTGCACGAGGTGCAAAACTGTGTTTGTTGTTTCCATTAGTGTTGGCACTGAGTTAACAATATATAACTAATAGAGCTAAAGCTTTGTTTTGGCCAACTTAAACCCATTTAAACTGCAGCCAGCTGTGAGTTGAACGTACAAATTCACTTGAGATAAGCAAATTAAGTTGTAATAGAATAATCAGCAAAACTTTTCAAAGCTATATTAGCTCTTGAGTCCGCACTTACACATGTCACAAGCAGCTAGCGCAATAGGGGTGTTCCATCTTGGCCTTGCAACTGCAACTGCGTTTGGCGGGGCAACTCATTAACTTTGCAACGTCAACACTTGCAACGTGCAACGCTGGCTGCACCGTCGAGGGTGCTACACAAAACTTGAGCTATTTAACAACATCTATCGCAGTTTCTGTTTGTTTATTTGCTTGTCATTCAGCGCGTCTGTTGGTCCATGTGCGTTGCATAAATATTTATTCGGCGACGCAGTTGCAGCACTTGGAAAAGTAGTTTATGCAACATCTATTTGCTTGTGTTATTATATCGTAGATTCGCAGATATGCCTCATATGTATATGCTGAAGTGTGGCTCAGGCTCAAGCTGCCACATTACCACGCTTCGAATGTAATTTGCTTGCGTCTTGCACTCTGGGGTCTGATTTGGCGTATAGCATACTTTTCAGCGCTCTTCGCCTGATTGTTTGCTTCCCACTTTGAGTTGTGGCTGCCCGAAGACAAGTCCCAAAGTCTCCTGCTTATTACATCAAGTAAACACACGTGCACGACCGAAGGGAGGATAAGCAGGGGGGGAGGGGGCGCGGGGCGTGGCTGTATGTAAATCTGAACACACTATTGTCTGCAGCAAGTGCGATTATATAAGTAAGTACAGTACATGCAGACTATGGTGGGCTAGGTTTCCTCTGGGGCACGCTTAAAGCGAGCTTAATTTTTCATGTGCCTGCCGGAATTACTGAGAGGGTTCCCAGTTTGACTATTGTTGTTGTTGTTTTTTGCTATCTTCAGAAAGTTGATTGGCTTGCTTTATGCCGTGCATTTATTTTGATTTATGCGTTTGTCAGTGCAAACAGATTAACAGACGAGAGAAATGACTTCAGTTTATCCTTACTGAATATTTCACTAGCTTTACTGCGAATCGATTTTAAAAAAGAATATAATTTTGATAATCCATGAGCACACACACATATACGATAGATGGTGTATTGCATGTGTATGTGTCAACGTGGCACGTCTAGAACATTACTCATACGCCACGTGGCCAGCGCTGGCTGCAACGCTGGCTGACGTGCAATTTCAATGGTCAATCAAAACGTTCGAAGCAGCTTCCTTTATGCTTTTTTATAGTCACCGACATGACAATGCCAACTAAAATTGCACGAGCGCTAACAAAATTGCCAGCATCGCAGCTGTTTTATTGGGCGTGGCTATAGAGGAGGGCGGTCTGCTTTGTCACGCGCAGCTGCCCAGCCGAAGGGGGCGTAGGGCAAATCAATGACGCTCAAGCAGCAGCAGCAACTGCAGCAGCAGCAGCAGCAGCAGCAGCAACTGCAGCAGCAGCGAAGCGAAGAATCCGCTGCAGTCGATTGACTGAGGATTGAGATGAGGCAGCGCCACATTTGGAATGTTTCAATTGCCAGCTGAAATTGTCCGCTTGCCACAATAAGTTTGTGCCACGTTCCACGTACCGTTATAGCCAGCTGAAGCCATCTGTATCTGCAGTTCGTGGCTAAAAGCAACTATCTGTTTTCCTACACCTGCAAATAAACGTTGGATGCGTCTCGTTTTTGTGGCATTTCATGCTCTACTTGCGAGGCGAGCAAGTTGAATAATTTTCAAATTTGACAGCGGACATATGAAGCACTCTTACCAACTGCCACGCCCCCCTCCTGCCGTCATGCAGTATCAGTAACTACGGGTATCGTATGCCGAGCGGAAGCTCCGGCGGAAACAGTCAACGTGGCTGGGCGTTCTGAGGCAGCATATCAAGGATGCCATGTATTGAATGACGAACAGCTCATGCTCTATTCCAGCAATCTAGCCCTCTACCTCTCTCGCTCACACTCTTTGCTTGTCTTGCCGGCTCGCTCTTTTGCATAATGTATAAAGTTGCATGGCATCATAGCCGTAGTCGGCAAAAAGGATATCGTAAAACGTATCGCCAGAGTTTCCGTATCCTATTAAGTGTGGAAATTACTTTCATATGCACATTTTGATTTCCTAGTTGCAGCATTTTTCAATGCAGCAACTACCACTGCGAGCCCCGCGGGGCACCTTCCACCGACAGACAATTGTGCAAGAAGCACACGTCCCTGGCCACGGTACAGAAACAGGAATAGAAACAGGCGCACAGGAAACCCAAGTGCAGGTGCAATCGCTCGGAATGCAATCAGCCATTGTTGGGTTCGGCAACTTGTCTGAACTGAACCTTGGGCTAAGCAAACTGAACGACAAAAAAAAGCCAATATACGTTGCTTTAAGCCCGGAACTGCACAGAGAATGAATTTTATTAAAATTTATATGCTCACATGTATATTCCGCTTGTGTATATTTGCAACAAAGCTTATCAACCAAAAAAAAAAAGGGGATAGAGGCAGATGAAAAAGCAAAGAATACCCTGTAATTACCTTACACATATAATACACTTGCTTCATGCAGACTTAACTAAAACCTTTTTTATCTGCTTAGCTTTCTATTCAATATTTGCATGTATCTCTAATATACTACGTGTGTATGTATGTATATACAGGGTATTTAGAAGAGAATAAGCTGCAATCGAGATAACTCATTTGCACGCTTTCCCTTAACAATACGCTTGCTTGCATTTAGCTTTCGCATTTAAATAACTTTAAACAACAAATAAAATTTATATGCAGTGCTTATCATGCCTTTGTTAGCCAGAGCGAAAGAAAGAGAGAGATAGAGAGAGAGAGCAACAAAAAAACGGCAATTCCGACATTTTCAATTGTATTTTGCACAAATGCAAATTATGCGCTGTATTAAAACTTAAACAATGAACACGTTGTTTACAAACAGGACGAACATGAAAAACATGGACACAGCGACTGTGTCCAATTTGTCATTATTATCTTTCTCACACACACACATTGTGTTCAAAAAGAAACAAACAAAAATTTTCAAATTAATTAACTTATCTATTTCAAACCAGCGAAGTCAACAATTGCTTATTAGACCGGCCTAGTTAAAAGAATGTAACTAATAAATAACCTGCACCCAGCTACGTTCTAGTGAAATAATAAAAATAGGTTGAGTTAAAATATATATTTAAAGTAATTTATATTCTAACTTTGAAGTATTTAGCATTTTGTTGTCTCAGACATCAACACCTTCTTTGCTTACATATATTAAGTATACGTAACAAGAGATTTGTGAGTAAGCAAAGTTAAAGATTAATTTTTACCTATATTTGAACCTAACCGTTATATATTTTTCCTGCGAATATTAAGTATACATACCTATAAATAAAAGGCCTTAAAGAATAAGCAATCTCTGGTTATTCTATTTATATTTGTGTTTATATAAATTTACATCATCAAGCAAATCTCTCTTAGTGTATATTGTGTATATATTACATCATTGACTTGATTGCTAAGAGATAGCCAGGACATAGTTGATTTTCATGTTAACACAATCTGACATTTATTAAAATAAACTCTGAAGATTTTCCAACCATTGGCCACAAATATTTAGACTTAATTAGGCCAGTTTATTTATTTTCTAATTGTCGAAAACTTATTAACAATAATCAAAGCCTAACGTTTAACTAAAGCAACTGAGATACGTACAAACATTTACATATAATATTTAATGTCAAAGCGTTTATACAGAATTTAAATAACACATCCCATTCGGTCGGACATTTCGATAAATCATGAAAATCAATGAAGTCTAAAATTAGCAGCCAACAACAAACAAAGGGAAAAGGGAAACAAATAATAATAAACTGTGGAAGCGTAACAAAGCCCCAACATCATATAGGCCACTGAAATATGGCATGAAATGAAAGCAAAAGCTAAATAATACGTAGCTCAAAACAATAATAATAAAACAGAGCGCAGAAAAAAAGCATCAAGCACGTCAGGAGCTGCCAGCGATAACAACAAGACCCTTACTTGGGGCTAACAACAACAACAACAACAAAAGTAACAGGAATAACAACAACAACAACCAAAGGCGTGTTTGGGCTGCGTTTTCCTCAAACGATAAACCTTTACACTTCATTAGCCGTGGAAAATTTCATGCTTCAACAGCTTGACGCTGTGATGATGCCACCAAAGGGTTAAAGCCGACCGATCCCCTAGCCGTGTTTAATCAGTGAATCAGATGATTCAGTTTCAGTCGATTCACAGCATTCGTTTGTCATTCCGCATTCGACATGCAAAAAAACGAAACAGAAACAAAATTGATTTCCAAAAACCTCTCAAGTTTCCACTCGTTGACGACACACGACAATACCCTGCATTCAATTTAACATACTTAACTCACAGGCCAAAGGCTAATAATCAAAAGAATTTCTCAAGAAACTTATAATGTGATATGGCCCTAAGTACATTACCTCGTTATCGACTAGACAGTTCAATAAGCAGCTTCTCAGCAAATCCTTTGGTTAATTTGCAATTGGCATAGGGTATGCAAATCGGAACAACTGCAATAAAGTAGAATTTGCCTTTTGCCATATTCTTCTGTTGTTGCCATTCACTTGAGTTGTTTCGAGTGTTTTGCTGTTGGCAAAAGTTGTTTGTGCACTTTTCTCCTACAGTCAATTTTTGCTGGCGACAACATTAATAGGAAGAAAGCAACAACAAACTGGACTTTGTGACATTGTGCTGACATTCAAGGCAGCACGGCCAACGTTGCGTATACGCAATATTGTAACTTATTCGCTTATAAAATGAATTAAAAGAAATTGCAAAAAAAAAAAATCAAACTCCAACGTTTTGCAACAGAAACTTTTGCTCAGGTTGCTGCTGAAAATATGTGCAACAAAAAAAATGAAATTTTATTGCGATTCAATGGAAAATGTGTGTGTGAGTTTTTATTAAAAAAATAAAAATAAATAATTGCACGTACAAGTTTTTTAATTAAAAATTACGCGTGACTTGTGTCAAACGTGCGTGAAAGGTGACAAAAAAATGCTTGAAAATCTGTGAAAAAGTGACCGTGTGGCTGCCTTTTAAAGTTATTGAAAAAGTTTAAACTTAAATTAAATTAAGAACTTTAAAATTCAACTAACAATATATTGGCTAAAAACAATTGCATTATTTTGAATATAATTAAATCATAAAACATTTAGAACTGGATAGTTCGCGCTATTGTTGCAGCCAAGTAAGCTTCTTATTGTTCCTTTCATATGCGGTACTATTTAAACGAACGTATCGCCAGGAAATAAAGCGTGAAGTCCGCTTTTGAAGCTGGTGTTCCTAAGCGCTGTCAGCTTAAATATGCCTCTGCTGACAGGCAACTAATCAAGCAAACAAATATCCAGCACAGACAGCGCTCGATTCGGCTTTCAGCCTCGGGGCCCATGCATAGAAATTTTTGAGCTTGGCGATAACGCAAGGAGCACGCTCGACATTATTAATTTTAAACGCCCGCTGTGAGTGGGAGAGTGGCACAGACAGCAGGTGGCCAGAGGAAATGGAGGAGATGGAAACTGGAGTCCCTTTATATTCTAGTACTCATTCATAAATTTCATGTCATAAGCGTGCGAAAATTGTACAAGTATTTGAATTTAATTATGAACTGTGTCCCTCGACAAAAGCCAGCAAGGCGATTGTGGCCGCGACGACTCCAAATGCGAATGCGCTTGTGCCACTAAAGTCGCCGTGATAAATGGTATATTCAGTGCCACCACACAAGGACGTGGCACGAGGCATGAGGCATGAGGCAGAAGCAGAGACTAAGACCAAGACCGAGACAGAGACAGAGCGAGTTCGAGTTGGTAACATTAGTTTGGGTCGCATGGAAAATACTTGAGCTCAACTTCACTTTTATCTTACCCTACTCACACATACAAGTCTACCATATAAAGAATTTCACCTGCACGCCATTATTCAAACACACACACACACACTCACGTGACCCTGCTTAAAAGGGTTACAGCTGGAGCTCTGCGATGTCTGCTCCTCATTTCCCTCGTCCGGTTGGGAAAAAAAGCGCGTGCTGCGCTCAAAGGAAACGCTTCGCTGCATGCAACAATGTGCAAGTCAAGTTGCAACTGTGACTGCAGCAGCAGCAGCAGCAACAGTGCCAGCCAGCAGTCGACCAACAGCTTGACTTTACACCTCAATGCAATTTACTGTAAAATTGCAGCCTGCGCGTTTATTTTGCTCAGCTTTCTTCGGCTTTCACGCAGCTGCCCCATTTCCCAGCTCCAAATTGGCACAGACAGCTTTACTTAGCCAGCTGTGCTGCTATGCAAAACGTCACGTAATTCGAGAAACGTTAAACGCGAATCCTAATCTCTAATAATATGCAAAACTTTACTAAGGAAATTTTGCTAAAAGATTTTCAATTTCATTTAATTTGATTTTAGAAAATAAAGATAATTTCTTAGATTAAATCTAGATAAACAGTCTAAAAGCATATGTTAGGAAACAAAGCTTAATAACTAACTAAAAGTTGTAAGCGCTAATAACCATAACTAAAATGGACAAGAACAGGCTAGTAGGTCCTGATCGACTAGAGGATACTCTGAACTAAGAAAACATTTTATCCCATGGTCATTTACCCAAGAAAATAGTCGCCTTAATCAGCATCTGCACTTGGGCTCCATTATGGAAAGGATATTCATTAATATTTGCTTAACTAATAGCATGATTATATTAATACATTATCAACTCTAAGAGATCAGCAAAAAATAATGTATTTACTGATTTCTATAACAAATAGCTCTACATTTCGAAGCTTTAGTTGTAAATGATGTTTTTTAAATAGTAATCGATTTAAAATAAAATGAATTTATGGTAAACATAAAACATATTTTCTATCACTTATCGTATTTAGAATTGAGGCATTCTGTCAAAGATAAAAATTGGTTGACACATTTTATATATTTTACGGGGTCGAAAAAGGCTTCTTCTGCGTAATAGATAAACTTTCAGTGGGTTAAAAAATGAAGGCTAATGAAATATAATGAATATTTATAAGTCCTTAAATGCTTAGCCTTAAATAATAATAATAATCCCATATCCTAGAAATGAAAAGATAAAAAACTTTCTTTAAATCTGTAGCTCCTGCTTTATTTGACGAGTGCAAATAGACGGAAGGCCTAATTTTCTGAGCTGATCACGAATTTAGGCACTCTCCGAGATCAGAGATGCCTGTTACAAGCATTATCAAAAAACCATAATATCCATTTTACCTACCCTAAAAAGGATATGAATACAATTAACTTTACATTTGCACTACTTGAACAAACATGAGTAAATAATTAAATGCTGAGTTCGCATTGTGTCTTTCAATGCGACTTGGAGGCAGGCCGGGGAACATTCAAGCGAACTTTCATAAATCAAAGAGAGATGAATAATATGAATACGAATACAAATACGAATACGAATGCCTAGCAAAGAGGGGTATTTAATGGCTCTTAAGCGCTATCAAATGACACTGCATTGATAAAATGATATCGAATAACATATGTGTATGTACGAATGTGTGTGTGTGTGTGTGTGTGGAACGTAACCCAATTACGTACTCCAATCAGGTGGATGCGCAGCGGCACAGAGAGAGAGTCTCAACAGAGATTGGCAACGCTGGCACAGGTTATGCCATTAAATTGCAATTCCTTTCGATTTGCGCAACGTTGCTTGCCCATTTATCTTGCAGACTCCACTGTCCTCTTATCCTTCTTCCCCCACGCTCACACTGAGAGTGCCCGTGTGTGTGTGTGTGTGTGTGTGTGCTTTATGCAATCTTCCAGCTTTATGCCCTTTAATCTGCGTCGTGTACTTGACACAAATACTGTAGAAAAACAACAACAACAACTTGCAGAAGCAGCAGCACAGCTTTATGCACACACAATATACACACACACACATAGACACACACGCATGCAAAGCTAACTGCATTTTGCATAAAAGTAAAGGCAGCAACGTAATGCATATGCCCAAGTTGGTTGCTGCATAAATCTAGCGCTGAAATGTATGCAACACATTTATATGTGCGCTCGCGCTGAAACAATGCCAGGTGGCAGCAAGTGGAAGCCGAGGCGACACAACTTGCAGCTTGCCAAACAACAACAAGACATAGAATAGAATAAAGAAAAACGAAATGGGAAATGGGAAATGGGAAAAAGTGCAGCGCTGGGTCCTTTATTAATTCTAAATCATGACTGCAAGCCGGAAAGTGCACAGCGAATGTTGCACACATTTAAGCGCAGTCGATTTCAACGGAAATAACTCAAATGCAGCTCAAGTGCTGCTCATGAAGTGTCCACTCAAAGGTGCCACCGCTCCATATTAGCAGTTGCGATCGGCACAGAACACTCCTCCACAGGGTAGGAGTTCAATGCGCCACTGAAAATAAGCCGGAAGCATTAAGTCGCACTCGTCGTCGGGCAGGCGACTCAAAGCGCATTGCCTGCCCAGCTATGCATTTGTGGTCGTTGCCCCCCTCGTTGCCCCCCGTTGCCCCACCAACATCCATTTAGATGCTGCTCTGCGTTGTCACGTACGCAGGGCAACAACTGTGCGACAGCTTAAAACAAAATGTATTCATACAAACACTGTGAGCCCTGCGCTGGCATTAATGGCGAAAAAAGCAAAATGGTTGGACGTGCCTCTGTCCAGGCCACAACAGACGAGCGGAAAGCAGGCCAAAGTGCCAACAAGCAAGCGACTAGCCACAATTGTAGCGACAACAACAACAACAACAACAGCAACACACAAAGAGACGAGAAATCCCTTTGCCTTTGCGTTTGGCTGCAGCGTACGCTGCGTATGAGTAATGTGCGGCTTTCTTAGCTGCTTTGTTGTTGCCAGTTTGCAGTTTGCCGGCCAAAGTCGTGTGTTGGCAAGTAGTTTTCAATTAGCTCAGCCTTGACAGCCAACACACACACACACACACACACACACACACACATTCAGAGTGCACAGTTGAGTGCTTTTCTCACACACTCTCCACATTCTCTCTCTCGTTCATTCTAACTCACTCACGCTCTTTACCTTTATTCAGTTGGCAGCATTGCTTTTGGCCATGTTACTTAGCGCACCAAAGAAACAACAAAAAACACAAATTGTACCGCATCTGCTAAAAAAAAAAGAGTAAAAAAAAGAATAGAGAGAATCATCTAGCACGAGCAAAGGCTGGTCAGTTACGGGGGGTGGGTCGAGGCATGGGGGAGGAGGTCAAAGCCATGGACTGCGCATTTGTTTTCATCGGCAATTGCCAAGTGAAAGCTTTTAACGGGAATTGTGCACGGCAATCACTTCAAATACAGCAGCAGCAAAACGCGAACTCGAATTCTCACAGTTCGTCCTTCTGTTCACCCGTTTAACGTCCTCTTTAGCTGCTGCGGCTTAAACTGTTGCCTGGTTTTAAAAGTTGCATGGACTAAACAAACCGTCTACCCGAAACAGTCTATATTTATATAATTGAACGCTTAGAAAAAGAGAAATATTAACTCATAAATTTAAATGGTATTATTTATATTAATTTATATTTAATTTATAAATGAACTCTTCAAACGAATGTTTGTCAGCAAATAGTTTTACAATTTGGTGTAAAATAAAATAAATACGCTATCTCATTTGTTTTAAAATATTTTCATTATTTATTTATTAATTATGTTTTGTGTGCAAATTTAATTTATATTTATATATGCAATAAAAATGCAAGTGTTGAAATAAAATTTTAAAAAGTTAATAATTGTTTAATTTATGGGTAAATGAACGACAACTGAAACAATTTATGCTAGTTTTCTAATCCTATTTATATTTGCTCGTGAACAAAATAAACAAATATCAATTAATAGTATATAATATTAAAATTAATTAATAGACAGACCTAAACAAGATACTGAAAGCAAATTACTTTATAAAAATATTATTTATATAAAATGTTATTTTACAGGCATACTTTATAACTTTCGAAGCAAAGGGTATTTCAGCAGCATCTAATGGAAACTCACTTGGTTGGGGGGTTTACCTGTTTCGTGTAGGCCAAATAATTTCCAAATTGTTAGCCAGATTGCATTAAGGGCTTCGGGGCGTAACGACTGCGGCACTTAAATTTTGCATTACTTGGATGTGTGTTACTGTGTCTCTGTTTCAGTTTCAGTTGCTTTTCATTGGCCACATGCATACATTGATGGCATGGCTGTAAAATTGTAATGTGCTGCAGCAGCGTGAGCTGATTGCGCCTGGGCGCTTGCGAAAGCTGGCCAAATTAAATTTCAGTTAACTCAATCAGTGGAACGACAAGCAAACGAAGTGCACATCAATTTCTGTGATTATTTACACAGCGCGAATGGGGTTCAATTGGGTAGTCGAAACTCTCGAAGGGAGGGGGGAGGGAGTCGCTTTATTAATAAAGCCGCAGGACTGGCCAATTGCCCGGTCTGCAGACTCCTTTACTCGCAAGTCAATGGCATTTTCTTTTTTATTTATTTTTTTTTGTTGTTTCATAAATTTATAACCAAAAGCCGTAACGAATGGCAACCGTCGGCAGCGGCCTTGACGGCAAACCGAATGGGCCGCCAGTTTGGCAAATGTTTTATTGCGTACATAAATTGCAATTAGCCCCAGCGCCTGCCGGGATAAATGCGCGCCAGCACACGCTGCGAGGCGCCAGGACACGCATGTGCGCGTCCTGGGAGGAGCCGCAATATGACGAACTGCCCGCGCAACGCCTCCACTCGCCTCGTTTTTGGTGGGTTAACAAAACATCAATTGGCTTATTAATGTTTGCGGTCGACGGCGACGGCGACGTCGACGCCAACGTCGAAGCTGCAGCAAAGACAACGCAGCAACAACAACAACAACAACAACAACATTCCTCATCTGGCAACGCGTGCGTCCAATTGGCGCCCAAGGCAGCTGGAAGCTATCCTCCTTGGACCTCGGCTCCTTGGGACACGGTCACGCCTGTGTTTAATGCGAAATTATGGCTTTAATGCGCTGCCAAATGTCAAGCAGCGTTCTTGGAATATATGTTCCAATCTGTGTGCGTGTGTGTGTGTGTTTGTGTGTGTGTATATATTCAAATTTTCATTTTAATTATCTTGGCTCAAAGAGTTTTGGCAGTAGACGCATCTTCACTCATTAAGCAAAACACAAATTAGCTACTGATGTTGATTTAAACATTATTTATAGCGCTTTTCTAATTGGATGTTTTATAAGGACGAACATTCAAAGAAGGTTTACAAATCATCTTTGAATTAAATCACTTAACAGCCTCTTACAGCGATTTTCTTTTAATACAAATTTTATTATCTTAATGCAATAAAATCAAATCTGATTTAATTCTGAATTTACCCCAAAGTAACCCAATATAAATAAATATTTATGTTTAAGACGCAGGCGAACTTAAAGAAAGTTTACAAATCAACTCAATATGAAATCATTTAACAGCTTATTTAAATGATTTTCTTTTGGGATGCTATCGAAAGAAATCACAAGAGTATCTAAACTTATTTCAGTATCTTTTTTATAAAATGCCCATTATATTAAAGGCAAAAGATATAATATATGTATATATGGAACTGTGCTTTGGTTAACTTTTTCATTAATATTTAAATATTATAAATTATAATAAATAATTTTCTCAAGTATTTAAATTGTATTTAAAGAGAAACTATGCCAATAAAAGAGCCCAATTGTAGTTGTTAAGAGGTAATACTGTACCATAGAAACGGACAACTATGTGATTGATTGAACATGTGTGTACGCTAGTGTGTGTAGTTGTGTGTTTGCAACATGCACGTGTGTGGCAACTGTTTGAGCAGGGAAAGAAGAAAGGACAGAGAAAGCATGCAACTTTTTGTTGAACGGCAGCGTCTATTTTTCGTTGGAAATGTGTGTATTTTCTTTCATGCTGAAAGGCGAACGCTATGTAAAAACATTTAAGGTTTCAATTAAGCAAAATCCCAAATAGGAAAAATAAAAAAGAAAACCCCAAAGGCCGCCACACAATGAGCCTGGAGCATAAAAAGAGAGAGGCAACTAAAAAGGAGACAAGTGGATGGAGGAGTCAACCCGAAGGCAGTCGCTAGAAATATTTTGAGTAATCAATTTGGGTCTGTAAAAATATATATACATATATATATATATATGTTTATACAACTAAACAGTGGGCGTTGGCCAAGCCTTTCTTTGGAACCTTTCATGCAGCTGGGCTAAAAGAAAAAAAATTATTGAGCTTACGTGCAGCATGACAAACGATGGCTGCAGACTTTTTTGTGGCAAGCTAAGTGTGTGTGTGTGTGTGTGTGTGTGTGTGTTTGTGTGTGGGGCAACAGGCAAATCCCTCCATCAAATGTCAAAGTTTAGAGTGTAACGTCCACTTGAGTTATATTGAGATTTATTGTGCTCACCAACAAGAAAACGAAAATCAAAGGTCCTGCAAAGGTTTTGCCGTCCACACGTATCATTAATTATGATCACTGCCCGTTGAAGACTGTCGCAGTTTGTTTGCTTGTTTGCCAAGCCGCCTGCTGCAATTTATGCGACAAGTTTTGCGTAGGCGTCAGCCTCGTGCCTTTCAGTTTCACTTGCACTCTGTGTTTTTATGAACTGCATTCAAGTTTTGACTCCGCAGGCTGCCTGGCTGCCGGCCAATTCTTGAGAAATCAACAACTTACACTTTCTTGCCAGCCTCGACTTGGATTCGGACTTGGCCCCACCCACAAACTACGACTGTAACTGAGGCTCCGAGTTGTTTTGACACTTTTCGCACAAAACAAAAAGTTGCAGCCGACGCGTAAAATAGGCTCAGGGATATGGCTTGAACACTTAAAATTTATTTAAGGAGAATGTCCTTTCAATTTATATAAAAAAATGTTTCATTTTTAAAAAAGATTATGAGTAAAATAAATATAAAAATAATATAATTAATTTGAGCTAATTTTATATATAATATTCATTTACAATACGATGGATATCTGCAATAATTAATAGATTTTGAGTTAAGAAACTTAACTTTGGCGTGTTATAATTTTCTTTTTATTAAGGGTTTAACGGAATCTGTTCTCAGGCTTATTTTATTTTATTTATTTTCAATATTTAGCCTAATATATTTTTTATTAAAATTATATTTTTGTCACTTCACAAAATGATTTAAACTGCTAACTAATAGGATAATAAGTTCTTTAATGCAGAAAGTATTTTGTCCAATTCCTCTTTTTGGTAGGGTATATTCATATATTCATATATATGTATATATATATATATATATTAAGCTCTATCCACAATAAAGTTATTTTGGTGATTTAAAACAGATATTGTTTTCAGGAACACAACTTTTGCATGCGCTACTTTCGCTGCTCTGTTTTTGGGCTGACTTTTGGTTTCGTATTTTTTTTATCCATCTTAGGCTTTTTATCTTATCGATGTTTTTGCGTTGTCCTTTGGCCCCGTCGTGTTTGTTTGTCGCAGCCATAGTCGTTATTTTGTTATCCACTTTTGCTTAACCCAGTTCCAGATTCAGTTTCTGTTTCAGTTTCGGTTCCAGTTCTCTGCGCTTTATTATCTGGATATTCTCTCGCGCAGCGAAAGAAACTTTGCAATGTAAATTAAATGCCGATGCTGCCAACTTTTTGTTGACGCTTTTTTTATTTTTATTTTTTTGCTTTTGCTTTGTTCGCAGCTAACCTACAAAAATTCACTTGTTTAAAATAATATATAACATTTTTTATTGTTGCCGCGAAGCCAGCAAATAAATGTGGTTTAAGCATGACAAGTCCGCTGTGGGCCGACGGCTCGTTATCACCAAATATTTTTGCACACGAAATGAGCGAATAAATAAACTGCGGCCCGAAACGTGAAGAGCGTGAGCTCTCCAAACAGATGTTGCCTGCGAGTGGGTCCAAAGGGGTGGGGGGGGGGGGGTCGAGTCAAGTGCTGACGGTGTGCAAATAATGTAGCCCACCTGGCCCACCTCACGGCACCAGGCCAATAAGCAAGCGGCTTGGCTTTTGGGTTGTCCAGCCGTCCGACTGGCGACTGACCGTTTATGGTCGTCACTTTTTTGGGCTACTGTTTGACAAATAAAACGTGAAATGTCAGGACGCAAAAAAGAGAGTAACCAATAAAAGCTTAATTAACTGTTTATGGCCATGGCATGTTAACAGTCCCCCAACGAGAACACACACACACACACACACACACACACACACACACTCCACTTCACTCTACAGTCATTAATTTGCAGTTGGCGAGCGCAATATGGAATCCCCGGGATTGACTGGGCCACGTGATTAAGGACGCTCTGGGGAAATTAGCTGAGGTTGCGACACAACACGCCAAAATAAAAACCTAATGTAAATATAAAGAAAAACACAAAGCCCAACTAAAAAACACTAACTACTTATATATGCATTGTTTGCATAAAAGTTACAACAAATAGAAATGTTTCTATCTAGCAAACTCTTTGTATTAAGACTAATGAGAACTATTTGTATAAAAAAAAATTAAATTGCAAATTAAATATTTAAATGCGCTTTCATTAAGCTTTTTTATTGGTTTGCATATTTTAATTCGAATATTTATAAATATAAACAGGTAGAGAAATATATTTACTTAATAAGAGATTGTGACTATTTATTTTTCGGCATAATTATTTATCAAGGACTACATGAGGTATACGTAATATGTTGAAATACTAAGAAATAGAGTTTATAATAAAACTTACTTTAAGTAAGCAAAATATTAGCAAATGCTAATGATAAGCTGTTTGTGGAATAAATAAAATATTTGATTCATAATGTTATAAATTTTTAAATACCTAGTTGTCTCCTCTGTAATTCTTGGTTAGGTTTTATTTAATAAATAAGCAACTCAGAATGGAAATATGATACCTCATTATGACTTTTCATCACAAACTAACAAAATAGGCCAAATTAAATGTCAAATAATATTTCAAAATAAGTATTTCAACAATTTTAACTTTGTAATGAACAGAACAAAACTTTTACTCGTTTTTTGGTAGAAACATTTTAAGCATAACATATAAATTAAATTTACGGTTAAGACAACTGCATTTTATAGACAATGTCGAGTGTAATCAATAACATGGCCGCTAAGACGCCAAGCCTTAACCTCACGCTTAACATCATGCCGTCAACTGAAGCATATGGAATCGGCGATACGGCCTTCAAGGAGAAGCCGCTAAGTCCGTGTAATTCGCTGGAGAATCTATCGGATGAATCCGCCGTGTCGTCGTTCGCCTCGTGCGAATCGTTCAAAACCATATGTCAGGCATGGAAGAACCGCGTGAAGAGCGCCTCGAACACCAGCGTAGACTGGGGCGCTGAGCAATTGGAGGCGAAGCTGGAGGATCTCACTTCAAAGCTGGACATGAGCAGGACCGTCAGCGTCGACGAATCGCGGGAGCTGGCCCAGCGCCTGTCGCTCTGCGTCATGATGGAGAGCCGGTCAATGAAACTAACGGACAGCAGCGAGGACGACTTGCCACATGGGGCAGGCAATCTAACGCAGCGCTTCTTTCAGCCCGAGGAGATACGCGAGGCGTTTGCCACCTTCAAGCTCTGCGACGGCAACAGCGACAACTTTATTGAGCTGCCCGAGCTGAAACTGGCGCTGGAGAAGCTGTCGGTGCCACAGACGCATCTGGCGGCCAAACAGTTCATGGCCGACATTGTCGGCAGGCAGGCAACCCAAATGAACTTCTGTCAGTTTCTGCTCACCTACGCCGCAATCCTGCAGAGCAATAATGGCAAGTCCTCGCAGCTAACGCGCTCACAGCTGGGCCTGGGTGCCTCCACAGAGTCCGTCAATGTCTCCATCGTGGGCGTCAGAGGTGCTAAGCAATTTTTCGAGTCAAAGATTGCTGAGCAAGTGCCAGAGCAAAGCTCAACACTGTCCACAGAGGACATGAGCTGCCCGATTCCAAATACTTAGGCACATTTAGTCCAGCTCAATTTCGATTCGATGGCGGCAACTTTGATGTCTGTACTCTCAATTTTGGCTTTAGATTTTAAATTGTACGTACTATTTGAACCGGTCTAACCTTGTGCCGGGGCGACTCACATAAATCACGTTTCAATAAAACAATACGAATAACTTAAGTGTCCAATCAAATGTAATTGCCGACTCGCTATCGCCCTTTTTGGGGCCGAACCCAAATGCTTTGCGCCCACAGGAGGAGTTGCTCACCTTGCGAGGCGGCCCGTCGGGCAATTCGGGCCCCAAAGCGAAATGGGCGCCACACACGCCAAGTGCCAACTGCCAACAGCTAACAGCTAACAGCCAATCGCCAAACGCGAACTCGCAACCTGGCCAGACCGGAAGTTGGCCCGGCCCGAAGCCAAAAATATTTTCGTGCAAATAATTTGCCAGCTTAACTACGTTAAGTATTTAGATATGTATTATAATACTCTACTACTTCTTTTGCATGCAGGATATTGTGGGTTCTTTTTGTTTCCCGGTGTGGGCCATAAACAACAGCGCAGTTAAAGCCACAAAATGTTCACAATAAAGCAAAAATAAATTCATGCATTAGCCCAAATGTGTTTAAAACAAAGGATGTCGGAACATATATATTATTACTTTAAAAGTATATGGAGAGAGTTTTTTGTGCTGCAAACGTTAAGAATTATTTGTAGTTGAGAAACTTTATAAATATATAAACTGATGGCAGCAATTTAACAACAAACGATAAAAAACTATTTTCGAAGATTTTTAAAATATAATCAAACTAAATTTCTTGATACTTTTTAAGCTTTATTAACTTTTTATTTACATTCCTACTTCATTTTATTATTAAACAATAATATTTTTGGTATCCCTAAATAGAAATATAAATATAAATTTTATCTATATCATATTAGGCTTGAAAAAAACTTTGATTATTACCATGCAGGGTATTAAGGAGCTGCATATTATTTCAAGTTTGAAAATGTCCGAGTTGTATTTTGGCTGGCCCTACAATTATGTTGCCATTAAGCACAGAGCGCTGTGCTAATATTTATAACAGATTTTTGCTGTTCCAACTCTTCCGATAAATCTGCGACCGGGCAATGTGGCACGCCATGTACAAATTATAACGATAGTGGTGGCAAGGCTGTACAACGCTGCGTATACGCAATGCGGCCGACTTATGTAATAAAAATCCAACTAAAGTCATGCGAAAATAATGAGCATAAGCATGGGCACACAAAAAAGCGACGGACAAGGCGGAAGGGGGTGGACCAAAAGGGGCGTAGACGGGGCGTGGAAATAGTTTTCAAATTAAAATAAATGCCGCAGCTGAGGCAACTTTTATGTATCCACAGCAGTTACCGTGGGAAGGGGGTAGGGGAAGGGGGGGGGGGGGGAACAAACTGCGGTCGGTTGAGTAACATGGGGTTGGTCCTGTTTGGGCCCGCGTTGACTTCCCTTGGCCAGGCTCTTAGCTAACCGAAATGCCATGAAAGTAAATTCACTAGAAAATTAATTATGAACTACGACGGCGACGGCGACAAAGCCGTCGACTGAATTCGATGGGAAGGGAAGGGTGTGCGTGGCTGGGACATACCTTTTAATAGCATTGCCATCAATTTCGCTCAATTGCGCTCACAATCGCATCTAATCACGTTGGAACGACCCCAACTAGCGAACAGCAGTAACAACGTGAAGCTCTCCTGCGATGCTCTGGCTAAATGTTTATGGTTATGGTTATATGGTTGCCTTCGCGATTCTGTGTGTGTGTGTGAGTGTGTTTTGCTGAAAAGGGTCACGTGTCAAATGTCATTGACATGGTTTGTGTTGCCTTTAAGTATTTGCAAACACTCACACACACACACACACAAACACAAACAGAGCAGCTTATGCCAACAAACCAGCGGCGAGCGCCAAAAAGTATGCCACGATTTCGCATCATTTGCGAGGAGTTCCTTTGCCCTCCCTTTGCCAGAGATTCTCATCTCCGTCCTTGCTTCCTGCTAATTGCAGCTTCATAACGATTTTCCTTCATTTTTGATAAAATCTGAGTGCAAAAAACGAGATAAAAAAATGTTTGCTATTGATTTATTTTTTAATGCACAATTTCTTATGAACATGTGAATATACATACATATATAGATATATTTATATATATGCAACATTTTTAATACCCGTTTAACCCACAAACAGGGCCAACAGTTGATCTATAAAGGTAACTACTTGTGGCTTATTGAAAGGTTCCATAAAATGAACAAAAATATTTAAATCCTTTGCAAAGTCTGAAGTTCAACTGAAAGTTTAACTTTGACTATGGAACAGCTATAATATAATATTTTACGGGCTTAAATTTGGGCACTTTCGTTGTTTATTATAAGAAAAATAAAATGCAGACAATAGTTACTATAAATTATTGATTTTATGTGAGTACAATTCAGACTGTAAACTAAAGTCGAAATTCATTTACAAATGAATGAAAATGAAGAGATGCCAAAGCAGACATGTCAAACTGTCAATGTGCCTTAATTTTTATGTCCATTTGGGCCACAGAAGGGACCGCCGGCGGGTCCTGTGACCCAGCAACTGTCATCAGAGTAAGGTGAAGGTTCACAGGCACGTAGCCTTGAAGTGACCAACAATAACTTGGTAAAAATATATATACATATACTATATATATGTATATGTATATGCACATTTCTCAGAAGCTTAACCCTTTTCACTTAATACGAAGCCTTGGAGACATTTCGAAGATTAGACAAACCATTTTCATATCATATTCCCCAAGTGCCAGAAACGTGCACAAGTTATGAATGGCCAACTTTAATCGTAGGTCAAGAAATGGCCATCTTACCAAAAAACTGTCGGAAGGCGGCACTGAAATCAAATTAGTGATTGCTTTTAGGCTTTTAGCTGTATGTCAGGTGGTTGCCACAAGCCGCGTGGCACGTGGCAAGGCCAACTCTTTCTCACTGGCACGGGTCTAATTAAAAACTGATCAATTCTGGCTGGGAATTCAAGCAGTTGCCTGTCCAATAATAATTAAATTTGACTTTCAAACAAGCCGCAGCCAAGACATATATAAATAAATCAAATAACTAAGCAGCTGAAATTTATTTAATATAATAAGCATTTAGTTTGTAAATAATCAGCAGGCGTTTCCTTAGTGGCTTTAACTAGCTTTCAATTAGGCCTTAAGCAGTGTGTTTTGCACCTAAAACAATTTTCGCTTTCCATCATGTTTTAAGTTTAACTGTTCAAATTTACGATTATTATGAAATTGTTTTCTTAGCCCTCTCGTTTGTGATGCGTCTGAATGCAACTCAATTTTCAAACATTAAATCGAAAATAAACAAAAGCAGCTTTCGCTGTCCATTTTTTTATACTGCAGCCGAAAGTTGTAACAAAAATGGGGTATGATAAGTATAGGAAAAGATATGTAACATGTTATATTGGATGCTATTGGCTAAATAAGAATAATCCTTTTATTCTATTAAAGCTGAACTCTCTTGATTTTAGGATTGAATAGAAAGTTAGTCTCTTTGTGAATCACATATATATTATTCTAGATTCTAGATTCTAAATTCTAATAAACTTTTTATTACAACTTAGTCTTAATTATCAAATTTAACTAAACATGTTTAGAAGAATTTTTATCTACAGGCTATCAGTTGGCCATGTTCTGTTAACAAACATGTTTCACATGTATTTTATTATTGGTGGCACTGCCGAAAGATGAAACCGTTAGTGCCACGTTGCAATTGCAAAAATGTAAAATAAAACACACAAGTTTGAAGAACACAAATGCTTTGAGGGAAAACTGAAACCGTTGGTTGCAAACTATAAAAACACATAAAACAATATTCAAATAAAGATGCATTGTTTTTCCCTCCGTTCGGATAAGTTGCAGCAAAAAAATATTATTTTTAAATAAGTGAAAGTTGCGTAAGGACACGCGTAAGGACACACTCGATGAGAGGCCCTTCACATGCCCCAGAGGCAGCAGTAAAAATCAATCGGCTTGCAACACGCCCCCAAAAAAAAAAAGAAGAAAATACTTGGTGGAAACTTTAGCCAAGCATTTGGCTCTGGCTCGTTTTTACATTTGCCACGCTGATGTTTTTCTCTAGTTTATTGCAAGCGTATTTTTTGTTAGCAGCCAAGCAAATACTTACGTACAACAAGGACGAAACAGCTTTTAGATTCAATTTCCGCGTTCGCAGCTCGCTTGTTGCTATTTTGCTATTTTGCATCGCTGCCAGATTGGGTTCATGTTGAATGGATAAACTGGAAGGTGGTGCGGGTGGTGCCGGTGGTGCAGGATGGTGGTGCCAGCTTAGTGCGCCTTGCCGCGTGTTTTTGCCACTTTGAGGCCGAGACTATTGGCAACATTGGCAGTTTCTGGCATAGGCGTAACTTTTCAACTTGTTTCGCACAAGTTTTCTTTGCGCTGTTTTTTGCACTAAGTAATTCGCGCGAATTCAAAGATTTATGCACTCAACACACACACACAGAAAAACTCGCAGCTGCATTTGCAGTTACACTCGGTTGATATATGTCAAGGGATTAAGTGCGGAAGAAAGTTGTTTAAGTCGAGTTTTTGCAATCAGCTCTTGATGAAATATGTGGCCAATAGTTGTTGGGGCAACTGATTGGGAACTATACCCAAACCCACCTCTAAAGCACTTTTCATAAACAATTCATATACTCTACTCTCTCTACTTTCAAAGCACTCTTCGAAGATTTTCCACTTAGTTTTCTTTGTGTCTGGCTAAGCTGGAAAGCAATTAGCACTTTGTAATCTGCAAACACAAACAGTTTACGCTCAATTTTGAGAGCTATTAACTGAAACTTCCGGCTGCATATCAATAACGCTGTTAACTCGGTCTTCAGCGTTAAACAAAATAGAAGCAGTCAGTTTCAAGCTGGTAGAGGAAAAACAGTCGTGGCCCAAAAACAAATTGACTTGTGCGATAAGTCAAATGTTTGGCTGTCTCATTGCGTTTGGGAACACAAATACAGTTACACTGACAGCTCAAATGAAATTAAGTGTAAAATTATCAAAGTTCACAGCGCAATTTAACGGAAAAACGATCAAAAAAAAAAATAAAAAGGGGGCAAAATCAAAATATGAAAGGGCAAGTAAATCTCGTCGTTTCTAAATCTATGCAATGTTCATTTTTCTTTTGTTGCTGCCTGAATTTGATGAAGAAAAATTGAAAAAATGAAAGTCAACGTCAAGCCGGCCAGAACCGTCTGGGCGGGGGCGGGTGCGGGTGCAAAGGGGCGTGACAGGTTGGGGAAAAAAAAAAAATGAGAGAATCTTTGGTTGACGCGCTTAACCCTTCTGGGCGCTGGCACCCGCTTTGATGATACTGAAAGGCAACTTTCATAATGATAATAATTTTGTGCATGATTTATGAATGAACAAGTTTTATAGCTCCCAGCCGAAGTCCCGTTGCCGTAACCGTTGCCATTGCCGTTGCCGTTGCCGTTGTCGTTGCCGTTGCCTTTTGCCGTTGTTTCTACAAACCTTGTGCAAATGTTAATTTTTGCACAGCAAAGAAAAGCGAATACAGAGTGAAATTGCAAGACCACCACTCCATTAAAAGTCGCTTGCCTAAGGCAGCTACACACACCCACACCCACTCACACACCCACACCCACTCATACACACACAGTGAAAAAGCGAGGTTTGCAAAGTTTTTCACTTTAATATTTATTTCAACTGTCGGAGCATTTTGGAGTGTAGTAAATTTGCATCTTTCAACGTTCAAATACACAGATGGGCCGGGTCAGCAGCAAGGCTTTTTGGGAACCTGGGGACCCCTTTACAAAATCATTTCGCTGTGAAATTTGTGTCCGCATAAGAAACTGGCGCTGGCGTTGGCGTTGGCCAAGGAGCACGTGAGCTCAGTCGCCAGTTAAACTTTACCAGACTAAGTTGGCCAAGGCAGCTAGGCTTTGGCCTAGCCATGGCCATTAAACGAATGCCCAAAAGTAACCAGCCGTTAGTTGTGGCCAGCTTTAAAGCCCCCCCGAGCAGCAGGCAACGGCCAGCGGCCAACAGATAATATGAAATTAATGCCACGCTGTTTTATGTGGCCCGCAGACTTATAAAGATTTACGAGCCAGTTGCAATCGATGCCCAGTTGCATGACTGCAATTAGGCGCAACAAACACAGCAAATTATGCAAAGCCAAAGCGCCAACGAATCAACAGCTCTGTGTGAGAGAGAGAGAAGAGAGAGAGAGAGGAAGAATAAAAGTCACCTCAACAATTTTCTATTTCTAAGCGAATTTTTTCTTTGAGTCAGGTCTGCTTTCATTAAAAACTTAGACAAACATTTTTGATGCTTCCGAATAATATTTTCTCATGATTATAGCCAAGTCAAAACTTTAGATAAACAAAATTATGTACTAACTTAATTTTATATTCAACCATTCAACATTAAAGCTTCTACATTTTATTTAATTTTAGTTATTTTTCATAATTTATGAAATTAAGGCGATATAGTTTTTAAAACCCGTGCATGTTAATGCTATTCACCTATATTTTCGGCAGCTGATTATTTGTTTTTGTTTGAAGGGGTTGTGTGGCAGTCACACACACTCACACACACACACATTTCTGTATAGAGAAGCGCATATGAAAAAGCACTTGTGGACGAGCAATGTGCATAGGCAAATTTACAAATAAATTTCCCAAATGTGACAAGGACATTTGCATTGAAATTCTAATACCAAAACACGCAAACACATGCCTCTATACAGCGGTCTATCTGTGTGTGTGTGTGGGTGTTTGTGTGTGTGCGGGAGGGAACAACATTTTGTTGGCGCTGTTACACAAAAGCAAAGCCAGCGTTGAGGCCACATGTGGCAAGCAGCCGCTTTGAGTGTGGGAAGAACGGTAAGTTCTCAGCAAATGTTTGTTGCAGTTTATTTGCGCATGTAATTGAGGTCGTAAGCAACAAGCCAGAGACTCACACCCACACACCCACACACGCACAAATAAGGAGACACCGAGACAGACAGTTGGCACAACACGGGGCTTTACCAATTGAAATGGGATACTGCGGTTGCCTCTCCCACTTTGTGGTAACTGTAATCGAAAGGTCCTTAAGTGCGCACAGCTGTAAGCCTGGATTGAGACTATAACAAAGAATGTGCACTACCGAATATGATTTTGTGAGCTGCTTAGAATATAAAAAGTGCAGACCAGAGTATCCACATTCACTTCAGTTTGGCCAAAAGTAATTTGGCTTAAAGCACCATAGTTTAGTTGTCTGACTAGCTTTTGCTTATTACCTAATTAACTTTGAGCTCCCCCATAATGACCATAACACACTCTAAACACTATAAATTAAAGCTACTCAGGTTACTTAAACATACTTCAAAACTTCCTATTTCCATTCTAGACAAATTTTGGGGCGTGGCTGTTAACATAGATATCATCACAGCTGGACACCATCCTGCGATATCTCCACAGGTCACAAATATTTTCATCTGACTCGAACTTATCATCTCTAAATTGATGGCACTAATCAACGAAATACAGGGTACTCACATAGCTTTTCCACCCTCAAGTGTCCTTGCTGAACGCTGCTTAAAACAAAGAGTATTAAAAAGATACCCATTTAAAACAGGCAACTCAAGTCTAGAAAATCTAATAATTGATATTTAACTTTACATAATTCTACTAAGATTCCATCTGATATGGACAATTACATTATTTATTGTAGAATAGGATTTACATAAAAATTGTTTTTAAGCGAGAAAAAGATAGAAACTTTTTATTCCTAAAATCATAAGAAACCTGCTGTTGTAATAGCTTCTTAGTTTTTGGTATCCTTTTAAGATTATTAATAGCTCTAAGTCATTCAAATTAACAACAATTAAAATGTCAGGCTTTAATGAACACGTCAGTTGCATATATCTATTCAGCTTATATAAATTAGATTTATTGCAATCACGAATGGAAAAAGGATTTTATGGACTCTTGATTCTCCCAGTCTTCCATCAATACAAACAATATAACAATGAAGCTATTTCGCAAATATGTCAATTAGTTAGTTTAAGGGTAAATGAAAAAGTTAGCCATGTTTAAGCCCAGTTTACTTTTTAACGCAAATGCACATTCGAGTCCAACTCATACATATTTCAATCAAACAAAACAAGCTAATTACTAGGCAACAATAAATTACCTTGGGGCTGGCGATTTTATGTGCAAAATAAATGTAAATACAGTAATTTATTAAAAAAGAAAATCAACACAATAAAAGCTTACATACATGCATATATAGCTATATAACTATTTTTGTTACTGCTATTAATCAATATAGGTTTATATCAACATGAATTTCTAAAGAGTTGCATTTTATTTAATAACGTTTTTTTAAGGCTGTCATTTTAATTGAAATTTTAATGAATAATTATACGGTTTGTTGCTGGTTTTTTTTTCTGCCGCTCATTTAATTAGAAAACGGAAATAAACAATTTAATTAATTTTTTAACATATGATAAACTGTTCAGCGAGTTTCACTCGGGCCTGTTTATGCGATGCACAGCAAGATAGTATTAATGGGAATGTGGAAAACCCCGTAAACATGTTTTGGCCAGCACCTAATGGCTCAGTGGAGACAGGGGAGTCGGGCAGTCGGATTAGTATCACACCTGGCGGTTGTTGTTGAGCCGGCGTCTATTGCTAATCACATGCAACACGCGAGCATTTTTCGTTGCCTACCCGCGGGCGCTTTGGCCGGCCGAGCGGGCAAACATTGCGACAATGGCCGCATTAAATATGCATGCACAAATATCAATCGAAGCAGCGAGCGGCGTAAACAACTAATTTATTATAATGAAAAGCAAACGTTGTGTCCGCGGAAAACACAACGGAAAACGGGCGCAAATAAACCAATAAACCAACACAAACATCGCGCAACAGGCGACACACAGCGATAAGAAAATGTTCATCACATGAAAGTAATATTAAGTCGGTGGCCAAATTTAATTGAATTTAAATATTTAAAGCACTCGCAATGAAACTCTTTTGTTCTTCGCACTGCAAACACATATATTCTTTCCAATTAAGTTGACACAGATTTCTTTGAGTGTATTCGAATGCGTGAGGGTAATTTAATTGTTGCGTGCTTCTGTTTAAAGGGCTTGCAATGGTGGCAAAAAAACGTTTTAAAAATTTAAAATCACATTTTCACAATTGATTTTTTAATTTAAGATCTTGTCTGATTAAAAAACACAAAATGACAATCTCTACAACATATGCTTATGTTTTCTTATTATTTTTATATATGCTTTGCTTTTACTTATTAAAGCTTTAATAAAGTAAGTTTGGAACAATTCTAGCAAACTCAAATAAATAAATTAGCACCTCCATATTGCTTATAATCATTTTATTTAAGTGCGCCTATATAATTTTAGTTTAACATTAATCCTACATTTTAAATTGATCTGTGTAAAATTGATGTAAGAAATAGTACATAAATCGCCAAAAGGCGAACAACATTTTAAATTTTTATATTAACAACCAGTTATCATAAAAAACTGGCTTATAGTTGGGTGTCTTTTTTTTTTAATTAATTAATTTAATTCAACTATTACAACATGTTCTATTGCCAGTGTATGCTAAAAATGTTAAACTTTTTTGACTACAGAATAATAAAAATGTCGAAATGACAAAACATTAACTAAATTGAATAATTGCATGTCAAATATTTTAAACATGTAATTTTGAATTTTTTTAATGAATTTATGTTAAATTTAATCGCATTTGTAATTTTAAATACTAATTTAATTTAAATGCAAGGAATGAGTTTCGAGGTTTTGATTTGGCTTTTTAGAGATAAATTAATTCTTTATGCCAAAGCTTAGAATTGAAGCAACTTTGAGTAAATAAATTTAATTAAGTTAGGATGGCTTGAATGCATTCAATAAGTCTACCTTTACCACTTGATCTTCTATCTCCTTCCCCTTCGCAGGCATGCGCTCTATTTTGCCAGCTGACACCTTGCACATGAGTTTGAAGATATTTATAGCACACTTTTTGGCGCACGCTTTTCTATTGTGACTAAGAAGGAGAGAGAGAGAGTGAGAGAGACTGGCTGACTGGCAATAGACTACTCTAAGTGTAGTTTAATTAAAGCTGGCTGGCATTGTTATGCCATGCACGACACAAACGTCGACCTCAACGTCGATGTCAGCGCTGGCGTTGATTTATGTAACGCGCGCGCGTTTTGCGCGCTGGCAAAGACGCGCTGAAGCCGCGTGATAATCAAATGTCATTCCTGGCATGCCAGTCCAGGCCGGGCTGAGTGAAGACGGGGCCCATTGGTGCCACATAATACACACGACAAGTGCTTAATTTATTTTACATTAAAGCCTCATTTATCTTGCCTTATCGCTTGTGCAACAACACTGAAGATTTACTTGGCCCTGCACACGAGCCACAAGCAGCCAGGCAAAAACAAAAAAAAAATAACTACTGGCAAATCCAAAGGAAAACAAAAAAAAAAAAAAAACGAACCCATGCCACAAAACACATTTGTGTGCGACACGCCCCTAATTTATGTGCCTTCACTTGCAAGCGGCCGATTGTTACGCCCTTTTTTTGTGGTTGCCCTTAAACGAGTGGTGTTCAACTCAGTTGTCGTTGTTGTTGTTGTTGTTGTTGTTGCTACTGTTCCATTTGCCGTGTCAATGTCCTGCGCCTGCATCATCGTGTGTGGCCTTTATTAATTGCAACGCCTCAACCGAAATTGTTTGCCATTTTTGTTATGTTGCCTCTTTTTGTGCGCCATTTACTTCTGTTGGCCATAGAACCATTTTTTTCGTGCCGACCGCTGACCACTGCAAAAAAGCGGCGCCTGCGGTTAGACCTTAAATTGCTGCCAATTTTTTTCATTTTTTTTCTTCTACTTTTAACGCATTTTGTTGTTCTCGCTTTTCGTCACACATTATTGAATTAGAGTCTATTAAAATAAAAGCATTCAAGAAGATCACATGCACTTTTTATAAAGATGTTAGTTTGAGTAATAAAATAAAAAAGATATGGGCTTGAAATAGGCAAAGAATATCCTTCAAAAATAGTTTTTTTATATAAAAATCATGGGTGTACAAATATGGTATTCAAATTTTAAAATAAAATTGGTTTTTTTATAAATAAAAATAAAGCTTATGAAAAAAAATTCTATATATATTGTTTCTATTTATATTTCTGCCTTTTCAAAGACTTCAAATTCTGACATAATAAAACATTTTCTCACTTAACACTTAAAAATTTGCTCTACAAAAAATAATAAGCCTATGCAAATATTTGGCACTCACAATGAAAGCGTTGAAGCTTAATCATTAATTTTTTAACTACGCTCCTGGCCATAAAAGTATTGGCAACCAGCAGCAACCATAAACTTAAGCATAAATCAAAAAATAATAATAATTTTAAATACGGCGCCTGCTCGCAATTGCCCAGGTGAAGTTCATTCTGGCAGCAAATAAAAAATGAATTATTTACAACAAGCAACAGCCGCCACATGTGCCGCCAGTCGAGTCGAGTTGTCCTTGCCCCTTGAGAGCCAAGCAAGGCAAGAAGCAAAGTTTCAGGACAAATAAGTTTGGCAAGCCATATGGCAAACAATTTGAATTTCACTTATAGCGCTGATTTATGGCAGTGCATGGAACCAAATTATAAAAAAAAATATACAAAATATATGTATATGCTGCAATTGTAAGTTAATTGCCATGTTACCTGCTGCCACTTTGGGCAATTAATTTTGCCTGCTTTTCGTTCCTTCTAAGGTGATTTTCTTACTTTCGAATTTAAGTTAGAGTTCGTTGCGCCAGCTTACAAGGTTCTCGTGATGCGTTTTCTGTGTTTTAGTGGGTCAATGTAATAATTTGCACAACAGCGGAACAAATGGTAACTACACAAACGTGCCAACGGTAAAGAGAAAGTGCAAAAAAAAAACACAACGCAGAGCAATAACAACACACACACACACGCGTCTAACGGGGCAATTAAATTAATTTCTTGTTTGCCCAAGTTTATTTCATTTGTTTTCTCAGCCCACAAATTTATAAAAAGTAAAATAAGAATTAAGTGAATTTCAGTTGTTTTGCAGTCCTGGAACAGAGTCTTCCTTTAAACTGCTGCATCCTGTGCACAACGGATGTTATTTTTATGCATTAGCATTTAGCTGGCTACAAAGTGTGGACGTTAGTGGCCAGCCTTGAACATTGTTGTTGTAGTTGTTATTGTTGTTGTTAATGCCTTTGCTGCATTAAGCGTAACACGCATAATAACATGCCAAGCAACAGTTTTTAGATGCCGGGCATTAAAAATTAACTGCAAACGCTGTAAAAACTCTGATCCAAGCAACAGGCAACCCAGCGTAAATGAAAACTAATTTCGAGTTCTTCCATCTGGGTTAAAAGGTTTTTTTTTCCTGATGCAGCAGCTGCTGCTTCAGGCTGCTGCCTTTGCCAATTTTAATCAGGCAAGCGCCCAGAAGCAAAGAAGCATTCAGTCAATCAGTCAGTTAGTCAGTCAGCTTTGTCCTTTTTTTATTTTGTACTTGTAAACTTTGCGCTGGCATTTTTACAAATCATTTGCAATTCATTTGCCAGGCACTTATGAAACGTTAAATGCCAGCATTTAATTAAGCACCCCGTGCCCC
Source organism: Drosophila lacertosa (assembly GCA_004143845.1). Taxonomy (NCBI): domain Eukaryota; kingdom Metazoa; phylum Arthropoda; class Insecta; order Diptera; family Drosophilidae; genus Drosophila; species Drosophila lacertosa. The sequence goes on along the minus strand of SCDZ01000149.1, from coordinate 152,472 downwards.
ATGTTAATTCTTTATTCGCGCAGTCAATGACTCCAATCTCTAAGTCTAAGAGGGGGCGGGGCGGGGCGGGGCGGTGTTGTGGGCATGGCACTTGAAATGAACTCTGCAACTGCTGTAACTGTAACAAGTGTAGTTGTTTCCTATTAACTAAACCAACCGTATTCGAGCTGTCCCCAAACCCCGGCATTTAAGCCATGAAAGCGGCTTACTCCAACGGCTTTTATTGGCGCTCGCTGCTCGAGACGCAGCCCGGAGTGTTGACTGCTTGAGTGGATACAGTGGGCTGAAGTAACTGCCGCCAGGTGGATGCCTGCCAGTTGCAAGTCAATGATAATCTTGCCGGGCTCCCATTTTCTATAGATACTTTTGTAATCAGCAATCGAGAGCGGTTGTTGCCCAACCAGGGCTGCGTTCACTCACTTTTTCTAATTCCTATTAAGTCACTTAAAACGAATACTAAACGGAATACGTTGAAGGGAATACTACAAAGAATTCTATATTTAACTTTGCTTTAAATGCATTAAGTCGCATTTAATACTACATATAATTATGACACTTACAATAAACATTCATAAAACAATTTTTTACTATAATTTGTACTCTTAAATTATATTCAACTTGTTATGATTAATTAAAAATATTAAAAGAAAAATAAAGAATATTTATCTGAAAGGAAATTAACAATTTAACAATAACAAAATGTAGTTATAATAAAAATAAAAAGAAAAAGCATTAAGTTTATAAAGACTTGACTTTATTAAATCAAATGACAAGTTAACTTAATATTTAATTTTATCTGAAGAACATGGACACATTTACCCTAACAACAATTACAACCTTATAAATGAGAATAAATGCAAGTATTCTTAAGCGAAACAACGAAGAGTAAGAAATGTTTTAATACAAAGCTTAAATTGCTTTTGATTAATTGATTTTAAATATTTTCTGATTTTCAACAAAAGATATAAGAATAGACTTTACACACTATAAGTTAGTAATATAAAAAGTGAGTTGCTTTCAACTTGATCTCTGTGTCTTTATTATTAAAGTTCTTTTAAATTTTAGTGAACAGGAAATGGAACTATCTACAATCCGATACCCGTAAATGTTTTATTTTTGCTTTGCATTTTATAAAGAACCGCATTAACTTTACGGTTACCACGTGGCCGTAAAGGCTGAACACTTTTTGCAGCCCTGCGCTGCAGCTCACATTTGCTCTCAGATACTTTTGCAATCAGCGGCAATTGTAGCTGCAACAACAACAACAGCAACAACGACAAAAATAGGCAACAACGACAGCATTTAAAGCACACACATAAAAAGGCTAAGACTGAAGCGGCAAGAGTACGGATGCAGATGCAACTTGGCGCTGCCACAGTCGATACCTCAACTCAACTGCGACTCCGGCCGGTGGCTGCCACTCAGCGGCAACTGCCAACTGCCAACTGCCTGCTGCCTGCTGCATGCAGCATGCATGATGCATGTGCCCCGTCGACGACAGGCCCAGTTTTCAGGCTCCGACATTTGTATGGACGCTGCGTTTTGTTTGTTTGCCTGGGCATGTGCCAAAGCCTCGTCCTGAGCCTCGTGCTTGGGCCCCATCCTGGCAGACAGCTGGCTGTTTGCATTGTTGGCTCCTTCGCCCCCCAGTGCGCCCACTCGTTGGGTGGGCGGCGTTGTTCTGTTGTTTGTTTGCTTTTTAAAGTTGCAATCATTCTACACATTACACCATGGCAAACATGACCCATATTTTGGCAGCCTGTCTCTTTCTCTTCATCCCCCTCTTGCCCCTCCGTTAGGTGTTGGCATCTGTTGGCTTAAAAAAATAATTTGGCTTGAGCTATTTTTTCTTTTCATTAATTGTGAAATAGGCACTCGCCAAGCTGGCCGAATGGCAGCCCGGCTTTGTCTATTCAATATTTGATGCATTGTTTTCCATGTCAGCAATTTGTTTTTCAATTTTTCCAACTGCAGCCAGAAACCAGGAAAATCAGACTAGTGCATTGCCTTGTCAGGCATTTTCATTGCCAAAAATATATACATTTATTCTTAAATTCAACTTTTACAAAAGCTGGCTGACAAGATACCCATTGTTAAACATATTTAAATTTACAATATTCCTAAATAAAACATAATTTGTTAACGTTATTTAAATAATAATCGATTAAAATGCCAATTAAAATGTTATCACAACAATTTAAACATATTAATTTGGAATTAATACATTTAAAAAGTAGTTTAAATTGTTTAATTTATTGCTTAATTAGCTAATAATAATAAGTACTTAATATTAACTGGCTAATCACCCTGAAAGCCATCGCTTATATTTATTTTAGCTCTATTATAACCTTCCTAAATAAATATATAGAAAAGAGAAGGGTATCTTCCAAACTAATATCCAATATTTGTTTGTGGCTGCCAATAACTGTGAACATGTGAACAATATTTTTTTATAATTGTTTAGATTTACAATTTTTCTCAATTATAAAAATATTTGAAGCTTGCAGAGGGAAATTGTAATCCACACTCCATTGAACACATTCGAGCAATCAAAATCACTTAAACTAAAGCTAATGTGTTTAGCCCTTGTGGATCCTTTTAACGCTACAATCTTCCTTGAACTATTGGAAAACTAAATTATTTTTGAAGCCCACATTTGCAATAAAAGATTTTGTATTAAAGTATATAATTTTTTTATAAAACAACTTTGCAATAAATTCTAAATATTTTTTATATACATTTATTTTAATTGTCATTCCATTAAAACTTACTTTGCAAACCTCACAGATTAAAGATGGGCTTAAGATAAATTCAAATCTGACAGTTCTGAGTGAAAAACTTGCACTTGATTGTTTTCCATTGAATTATTTTATTTTATTATTATTATTTCAAAAATTCCAAGGAAGTTCTTAAGCTGTTGGTCGCCAAGACTTAATATTAATATTATTGTTATTAATCATTTTAGCATAAGAAGCTTCTTAAATACCCATTACCGCCTGAAGTACAGAGTATAATTTTCAAATAGCGCACTTAGAGCTGAGCATTCATTGTGCTTAGTTTGTCTGCAGTTTTTTGCTCACTTCGCTGTTGGACTTTTTTGGCAGCCACTTTTCTTGTGCCCTGTCTGCATTTCCTTTTGTTGCAGCAGCCGTTGCCTGAATTGGCGGATGGGCACAATTTATACACATGCGATTTGCCAGACGCTGCCGACGTCGACGTCGACGTCGACGTCCATCGGCGACCTCGTCATCGCCTTGCGTCAACACTGAGTTTTATGGCTCGACACGATTGTGCGTGTGTGTGTGTGTGTGTGTGTGTGTGTGAGGAGACCAAATCGCCTTACTGGCATTTTTATGTAGATTGCAGTTAGTGGCGAGCACTTGAAATTGATTGGACAACTATTGGCTTAAAAAATTAGAGCACAACGCATAAAACTCAACCAAACGCTGAGTGCGGAAACGCAGACATAAAAGTCAAGGCAGGAAACGGCAAATGGCCTCAACTAACCTCCGGTTGGAGTGCTTATAGTTTAGTGAGTTTGTGAGTCAATTGTGGAGCAAGTGAATTGTTACAAAATAAACACTTTGTGGCCTCGTTGCAGCTGCGCTTTGAATGAAGTTCGTGCAACAAGAGACTCAACGTGAGTTGCAACTGCAACATTGAATGGAACTTGGGTGAGCTTTTAAATGGTTTATTAAACTAAAAATAAATAGTAACTAATTGCAGGGGTGGAAAACAGATATTGAAAGTATGTAGACTTTAATTCATTTATATTATTCAGTATGTGTTTTAATTTAAACAAAGTATTCAGACATAGTTCTTAACCACTTATCATTATTATCAATTATATATAATTATATGCTATAACTCAAGGATATAAAAACAAAAGTCAAGACACTTATTTTAAGATATTTAAGTATCTATAAAAATGTTAGCTTCAAATAACTGGCAACATATTTTTAGGAAATTCCTTTACCTTTATACAACACAGTTAATATTAAAGTTCTTGTCTAACTAATAAGTAAAGTTAAGTGTGAAGATTATTTCAACCTTGCTAAACAATATCTAAAATTTAACCCTAGTTGACTTCCTTAAAGTTGCTTTAAGTGAACTTTCAATATGCATAAATTAAATAGAAATTTAATTTACTCTGTCTGACTCTTCTTTAGATTCCTTTGGGTCCAGTTTGAATTGCAATCGAGGACAAAAGTCAGATGATATTATGTTCGCCACAATTATTTGAATTCCTCAAGTGAAGCCGCAAAAGTACGCAGGACAATTCATTTTCTCGCTGCATTTGACACAATTCTCTGTCAGCTGGGCAAATTTGTTTCGCTCTTTAAACTTGGCCATTGTCAGTCCTTCGACTTGCGGCTCAATTGAATCGAACTTTAATGCAGTTCAGCATTGACAGCAGCTGGCAAACTCACATTATTTGCGCACAAATGTTAAATTCCCTCTCGTTCTGTGATAAAAAAAAACCTTAATAAAAACTAAGGTGGAGGCAAGCAGTAAAAATATGCACAGGTCATTAGGAAACTGAAACCAAAAACTTAAACTGGGCTAATAAACTAGACATCGGCGTGAACCCAGAAGCCATGTGGCTCAGCACGGGCCAATGGTAAAAAATGCCAGTGAATTTTCTTGGAAAATTTGTTAAATAAAAAGCCGCAAGTCGGCAATCATAAAATGCGATAATAGAAATTGAAATAATTTGCCCACTTTGGCGGCTAGCATAAAAGAAATAAAAAAATAAATAAATAAAAATAAAATTCAGACCTGCCTCAAAGTGAGCTATGCAAAATAAAAAAACATACTTGCCTCTTTCTGTTTGCCCTCGTCTTCTTCTTCTATACGGGCCGCGCTGTGCCGCCACATAAATCAGAAATGTACGGCAAAGTTGACAGCGACGCTGGCAGTGGAAGTTCTATGCAGCCGAAAGGACTTGGCAACTCTTAACCTTAACACACAACAGCCACGCAAGCTGAAAAGTATGCTACAGAGTTGGTAAGCACACACACACACACACACACGAAAGCAAACACACACACACACACACACACACTGATGCTCGCGTGGCAAGTAAGTATAATAATAGCGCACAACAAAGAATGTTGCCTACTTGCAGGCGCAGAAAAGTTTTTACACTCCTCCGCCGTTGTTGTTGTTGTTGTTGTTGGGGAGTGGGGGAAGGAGCCCGTTTTTTTGGTTCCGGCGCGCAGCGAACCTTTCGCTGATTATTTTCACAAAAGCAGCTAATGTTAAATTTACTGAAAACGTTTGTTTCAAGTGCTTTATTATTATTTAGCTGGCGCTTGTTTTACTTTTTGTTTTTCATTCGTTGCAGTTGTTCTTTATGGCAAAGTTTTCAAGCACAAAGGCCCAGCGCCAGACAGCAAATATAAAGGAGCCTGAATAATGCGAGGGACGACTACCACGAGCTGGTGCCGCCGTCCAATGCATGTTAAACTGATGGCGCATGCTTTGAAAACAGACGATTATGCGACAAATGCAGCAGCCAAATGATGAGCAAAGGATGCGACGCCCAGGACCTGTGCCGGACAACCAACCAGGCAGGCGCAGGTGCAGGTTCAGCTGCAGCTCCTGCTGCACAAAACGCTGTAAATCATCTTGAATGGCAGACAGGCGAAACCAGAGCAGCGAGCACAAAACACTGGCCATAGCATACTGTTTATTTTTCATCTGGCGCTGGGCCGAACTTGGGGCAGGCTGCAATGTGCCAGCGTCATGTTCACCTTTCAACCACAACGGACACTTGTGCAAACACAAAGGCAACGATCCGAGAGCGCGTCGGGTTCGAGTGCAAGTCCGAGTCGCAAGTCTCGAGCATGAAAACATTTACATGCATAGACATGCAATCGCCATCAGGAGGAATGTGCCTCGCCCGGAAGAGGCGATGCCAGCCGCAGAAGCGACGCCCTCTTTAACTCAAACCTGGCCGCGTTGCGGCAAATCAACGCGAGCCGCGCACAATTACGACCTGCAACAGCCGCTTGGGGCTTACAAATGGCCAACACACACACACGCACACACACACTGGAAAACCATCGACAACGTCGCGACAATCGAAATAGGTAGTCCTTGCTTGAGAGGGGAGAGTTGAGGGGAGAAGGGTTGCTGGGCATGCATTTAATTTGTATTTTATGCGCTTCATGTTTGACTTTGCTTACGCTCTTTATGCACTTGCCGAGGGTATTATCGTTTACTTGTGAAATGTGAAACGTATAGGGAAAAACATCTTTTACCTAGGGAGCTTATACTATATATGCCTATTAAGCGGGGACAGTCGATTTAATATAGCCAGTTTATGCAAATTATGTCCTCAGTTTATCGCATAAAAAAACATCATTAGAATGTGCCTTTAATAAGTCCTAAGATTGGACTTATTTGCTATAGTTTAATCTTTTATATTTTAAATATTATGCTATATTATATAATATTTTAAGGGATATTAAATATTGACGTTTAATATTTACTAAACAAAATTAGCACTAATATGTGGAATATAAATTAAAAAATATTTATATTATTATATAAAATATATATAGAATATATATTATGAGAAAGGTTTAGAGCTACCTATGAAGCAGTTTAAGATAATTGTAAATTTAGTGTGAAACAAAAATAATCATTACTAAATAATTGTTTACATAAAATCTCATTTTCATATAAATTATTATAAATTATTATGATAATTATTTTATTAGAGAGATCCGACAATGACATCTATTGGATGGCACCTTTTATTATATTAAAATGCTTAGGAATATTTATATATAATTACTAGAATTAGGATAACATTATATCATTAATCATCACATGTTGGCAAGGGTATTTTATCTTCGTTGTTTTATGCATTTCATTTTTATTGGCTAATTAAAATTGCTTGTGAGAAATACTTTAGCTGGGGCAGGGTCAACGATAGCTGAGCTGTTGTTTGCTTGCAACAAATGTTGCCTTGTAGCACAAGCTAATTTCTAAGAATGTTGCCACATCAATGCGAAAACTGCTTAATGGCCCAGCCAACCATAAAAGCCATTGAAAACTATACCCAGCCATTAAAAGCAGCTTCAAGTTAATGAGCTACTGTTACAGCTCAATAAACAACTGCCTTAAATTGGTTCTAATTTAAATCTAAATTTCACTGCGTGCCAAAATTAAGTTCAATTTCAGTTATTGTTTAAGTCCCTTCAAGCGATATTTGTATTTAGTTATTTCATGTGTAACAACAATAAGTTTGATTAATATGTTGTGTTCTGAAGATATCGAGAGTCTAAAAACGAATCATGTTTTTGTCTTGTGCAAATTAATAGGAAGTAGAGTATATCTAGGGTAAAGCTTAGGCTGGATTTTGGATATGTTTAGAGCTAGTATAAAATGCTATTTAATTAACCCATTATTAAATGCAAATTAAATTAAAAAAGCAAACTGATATATCTAAAGTGGAATCCAAGATTCATTGTTTGGTTTTAAATCCTTTTCTATAAATATAACGATGAAAATGTGAAATAAAAGTCACTGAAAAGATAAGTTTAAGACTTTAGTTAAATAATTACCTATGACATTTTATGCATTCAGTTTGGGTCTACATTTCTAACACCCATAAAAAACTATTTTTAAGTATAGAGATCTGTGGAACTAACTCTGATGTTTTATTATTTAACATGACAAAAACTACATTTGCTTTGCTCTATATATTCGATAGAATCCTATCATCATCGGCTCACTTTACTAGCTATAGTAAGAAAAGAGTTAACAAACTTAATTTTTTATAAACAAATAAATACTTTAAAGCTATATATACTTATTTCTATAGTTACCGCAACCACTCGCAATAAAGTTGCAGCTGTTTTTGTGGGATTGTAATCTTAGACGATTTTGCTTTTCTTGAGCTGCTTCAGTCGCTTCGCAATGGCCAATTACAATTTGGCCAACAATTGCGCTTTTTATGTGATGGACCATGATAAATTTGCGTTGCAAGTTGAAGTGCAGGCGATTTGACCACGGCCCGAGTGCTCAAAAGCCGCGCATTCGATGCCTTCAGCTATCATTCAGACAACTTTCAAGCACTTCGAATACCAAAAGGAAGCAGGGCCAAAAACCCATTAGGAACATCAGCCGCAAAACATAAATTGGCAGAAAGAATACTTTGCCGAAGACATCGCGACTTGGAGGTACCCTTGAACAAGGCCTAATCCAGAGATGACTTGCCAAAGATTACAAAAAATCATGACTCTCTCATAAGCAGTGTGGCATATAATTAAAAACAATTTTAATTTATAATGACTGAAGAACAGAATGAAAACGAAACAAAGTTTATCAAAATTTAACATACCATATAAATGCAATAATGAAACTTGAACACAAATTTAGAACCTTCTTCAGTCACAGGGTATAAATATGCTAGAAAACTTTTATCAGAGCCGTAAAAAGAACATGCTTAGTATAAACAGGCTGCTGTCCAGAATTGTGAATGTTTGTATTAAATTTTTTTATGAAATCCAGCAACAAGCAGCCAACAGCCATCAGCCATCAGCAGACGATGACGTAGGCATTCACAACTGGCTTGCCATATTGATAAGCAGAAGCTTGGGGGTCGAGTTCTGGGGCAATTACCAACCAATTGCCTTTTGGCCAACTTTGAGCTCGCCCCCGCAGCGAGAAATCCGCTTACCATTTGCCACTTGCCACTTGCAACTTTCGGCTTTAATTGGCAGCAGGAGGCGATCATCAGCAGCCGTTCGGGCCATATTTGAAGACACGAGTGTTGGCAGGCCCCAAAAAGTATGCTACTTCAATGTTATTTGTTTAGGCTGGCAATTAAAACGGCCGCCGCAACACACACATCGAGTGAGTGTGTGTGTGTGTGTATGTGTTGGCTTTACGCAATGATTGTTAAATTGGATTCAGGCAGGCAGCTGGTTACAGGTTGAACAGGCCGCAGCCACTTTGCACAGGTCACTCCCATTCGGATCTCTCGATGCGACTCTCTGATAATGGGGCACTGGCTGGCAAAATAGGCGTAAAATGAAACTTTTAAGTACTTTATGGCCAACACTATAAAACTGCCAAAACAGCTACCATGTGGCGGCATCAACTTTTTGCCCGCCAGCAACTAAAGCAACAACAATAACAACAACGGCAACATTAAACAGAGAGCAGCAGCTGAAATGGCTGCTGTGGCAGGCAACGTGGCAACACAAACTTTGCAACTTGTGGCAGCATTCTAAATATCACACCGGCTGTAAAGTGATTATAAAATATAATGTAAGCGGCGCTTTCGAGTGCCTATTTGTAGTACAACAGATGCCAGGCCATACCAGAAAGCTGCGCCATGATTCTGTAATTATTTGTAATCCAACAACTTGTAAGCATTGAAATCATTTCGCGCCTGACTTTGCTTTCCTATTCTAAATCACCGACAAAAGTGTTTGTACTCTATTTAAAAGAGTCAAAAGAGGCATATTTAATTCAATTCTCAATTATAAAAAAAATTAATACATATAACAACAAAAACTACATTCAAAGTCTTGACGATTCTTACAAAGATACACAACTTGTTAAAGTCAAAATTGTGATAACTATTTAAGTAAAATACAAAAATAAATAAATAAAAAAATTAAAAACACAAAAACCTTAAACTAAGATCAGATAGGATAACAATGTTCTCTGTTCCCTGTTCCCAATAAAAGAAAATACTTGATAAAAAAAAATAATTGCCAACCTGCTTTTGTCCACAAGTCTGAAAAATATGTACTTATATACTTCATATCGTTTATTTATTATTTAAATTTAAATTCGCAATATAATGGAAATAAAACACTTTTTCAAGTATTTCAACGTTAATCAAAATTTAACCAAACAGACCAATCTTTATTTATATTAATTTGGTATAAGTTTAAGTTTAACAGTTTTTTATATAACAGATCCACTTAAAGGTCTGATAAAGTTTGTTGAGTATAGACAAAATTAATACACGGATTCTTTATAACACATGTGATTGAGTTTTAATTAACTTTGGACTTTAACTCAGTCAACCACCTTGTTTGACAACTCTTGCAAAGTTGTTTACTGTGAAGACTATCGAAAGAAGATTGTCAAAATAACATTTTTTTTTTATTTGCTTTCAGGCTGTTTTCTCCTTGCTACAATTTATTTATGATACTTTTACAATTATTTATTATTTAATGTGCCAATTAATTTTGTGCATATCAACTGACAGACAAACATTTCGCAATTTATTTTAATTTGCAAAAGCTGTTTGGTACATATTTTCATTTTTCGATAACGACTTAAGTGTTGGTTTACATTGCATAAAATATAATTATTAAAAATATTGAGAGCTTTAAATTCAGTGATATTCTGATTTGACAACTTGGCAGTTAAACACAGCTGACTATACATAAGTAATTATATAAATAAAGCAGTTACTCACATTCGTTTACATTTCAAGTTATAAAATTACATAAAAATTTAATTTAAAAATTAATACAATCTATTTATTTATTCCAATACCGAACTAAAAATATATAAGAACCTCATCGATCAACCCTCGCGTAACGTGTGTATTAGTGTTAGCCAAAAATCATAAAAGCAATTCCTTTGGCTTGAATAAGCCAAATACATCGAAATACGCCCAAATTTCAGCATTACTTAGCAGCTGGTGGCATTTAAGTGGCCAAAAAAAAATAAAAGTATACAAGGACTCCGCACAGGCATCTCGACGGGAATGTAGACAATGGAGGAAGGGACGAGGTCCGTTGGTGTAAAAAGGATGCGATGCCATTTCATGCACGTGCGTTTCGCTTATGTGCGCAATTTACACGGAACACAACGCTGCGAGCTGCGAATGTTTTGCATGCTGCCGGGCGCGGGGCAGGATCAAAGGCTGTTCCGGCCTGGCCGTTGTCTGTCAGCGTCAAGTGACAATAAAATGACAGCGCAATAACAGACGAGCAGCAACAACAGCAGCACTGACAATGACAATTGAAGTTTTCGCCTGCCATTTGGCATTACACGTGGCGTATGCACAATTTGAGAGACACTATGAACAGCAGTCGATAGGCGATAGTCGAGATTTGACTGCCGATAGTCGCCAGTCATCAGGCCAGCTGACAAACTGCAAAGCAATAAAAGTCGTGTAGCACTCACTGGCCAACAATTTATGCCGCTTTGCAGTTGGCCCAAAAAAACGAAAACCAAAAAAAAGAAAAAAAAACAATTTATTGAAATGTGTTTGAAAATGGCAATTTACGCACAGCTCGCAACGGGGCCAAATATGCTTCGGGCGAGGCGCGTCCTTTTTTTTCTCATTTCGCCAAATATTTGAGGCTGCCACCTAAATGCGCCTTTGCCACACGACGGCGTGGCCGAGGCAACCCTTCGGGCACATTGATGCGCACACATATCTTTTGCTGATTGTCGATTTGATTACGTCAGTGGTCAGTGTCCCCTGGCAAGGAAGTGGAAATTTGCTCAGCGTTTGTCGTCGGATCCCGACGGTTTGCTAACTTTCGATGTGGTCCTTAGCCAAATTATGCCAACTATTTGCTTATTACTTTTTGCTGCCCCCCCCCCCCACACACACAGATAAATTGGCATGCGTTATTAGAAAAAGGTTTGGCAAATGCAGAAAAGTCTGTAAATGGCATTTTGCCATTCAGTTGATATGAGCAACAGCACGAACCGACATCTCAGCATCTCGATCAGAAAAGGAACTGGGGGCGTTCTCGTATTTAGCTTTAGTATTTGCAGCAGCTCATTCGAATGTCAATTGAACGCTTATCACAAAGGCATTGACAGCACCGAATAGACACGATGACGAGAACTATTCAATAATTTATTAAGTACTTTCAGCTCGATGGCTACTCGAGGGTTGTTCTAGCCAAAATCGCCTTTATCCTTGACAGGCAACTAGGAATAGACGTTGAGAGTTCAAGTTGAAGCACCTTTTATACGTTTTATTAAATTTAGAAAATATTCTTTTGAATTTTGCCGACTCTTCACATTGCCTGTCAAAAGTAAAATAATTCACTGATGCAATTTAAAATTCTTCATGTTCATTGTTTATAACAGAATATTGCGCAGTTGGTATTTCTATATACGATTTAGATTTTCTATATGTATGTTCATTTCCTATAACATTTCATAGCAATCTCACAATGATTACCTACTACCAAATACACTATAAAATAAGATATAAGTTAAGACTAGTTGACTTAGTTGATCCACAAAATTGCTAATGCAGGTAAATTTATTGAAAAGAGCAGCAATGCTAAGTTATATTATTTTATGGGTGATGAAAGTATAATCATAAGTAACGTGAAGCTTACTTCGATTGGTATTATATACAGCTTAGTATTGACATAAAGGCATCTTAGAAAAAAAATAAAAATATGGATTCTAGTCCTGAGCTTGGAGCTTATATAGAAATAGCAGAATTAAGCTGCAATACCCAGTTATGGCATAATTTTTAGGCTGGGTTTTAGATATCTGATTTTAGCATATTTGTGAAAGTATGAAAAATAAAAAAAAATAATTATAATAATAATACAAGTAAACAAAGATATTAGAGAGTTTTTGTTCTCTAAATGCATTATATATATTGAGACATATTTAGTATATATGGTAATGAGTTATATGGAATTATATTCGTTGAGTCTGTCAATTAATTATAAATATATTTCTAAGCAAATCTATGCTTTATATATGGGGGTGCTCATGTTTATAATATTCTCTAGACTAACTGAACAAAGTAATGCATAATAATGTTATATTATTTCAATTATATAGCATATAGTTTTATATATATTACACTTATTAAGCAACTCTTTTAAAATTAAGCCTTTGTATATATAGTATCTAAACATAAGCCTAGAACTCCAGCCCAGACCTTTGTTGTTCAGTTTCATAAATAACGGCAAATAGTTAAAAAAAATATATATATATATACACAAATATACTTTATGTTGATTAGTATAAATTGCATATCTGAAAACTGCATTATCAACAATTGTCTTTATTTATTAGTATATTTATTCAATGAACAACTTTTTCGCAATATGCAAATCAATGCAAACCAGTTTTCTGCTACTTTATGCCTAATGGATATTTTAACCTGGCTCAAATTAGCCATAGGGCTGACGTCCAAAAATTGCGAATTGCCACATGCCCCATGACGGGGCACAGGCACACAAATACACACACACGCACACACAGAGAGAGAGAGACGCACATCTACATTTGAAATGGTGGCTGTCAGTGTACTTTGAGCTAATTAGGTAAGTGTCGCCTGCAGGTGGGCACTTTTTGCTGGATTTACAGAAAATGCAGCTGCAACAGCAACAGCAACAGCAACAGCGACAGCAACAGCGACAACGTCGGTGGCAGCTGCAGCTACAACTTGAGTTTTGCCTTTGCTGTCAATGTAATTATAAACGAAATTATAAGCTGCGGCCGTTGACAGTTGGGCGGTTGGTGGTGGGGGAGGGGAAGGGGAAGGGGGAGTGGGAGGGTTTGTGTTGGGCCTGGTTACGGTTTGTGGAGCCACCGTGGAGCGGAGATTAAAGTGGAAATTGCAATTTGCCGTGAAATATATGAATACAGGTCGACCAGCGACATGGCGATGGGCTGACAGTCAGCCAGAGAGAGAGAGAGGGAGAGAGAGAGAGAGAGAGAGAGAGAGAGTGTCAGACCCAGGATGATGGGCATTGCTGTGGGTATGTCAGGCCCAGTTGCAGCAAGTGCTAATTTACACATTTTGATTGCGGCTTTCGCTTTAGCAACTGTTAATGTTGAGTCATCTAACAGCAGCAGCAGCAGCCAAAGACACAGGAAATCACCTTAGCCACCATTTACCTTCGCCTCCAGCCGCTGTTTGTGTCAGGTCCTGTTTCGCCTTGACTTCTCGACTCGCCTGATAACATTATGCGGCATTTTTCTACAGCTTAATGCATAATTTGCGTCCTGGGAATAACGACAGCTCCAAGGTGGCGACTCGTAAGTCTCCGCAACGGCTCTTCCCGCACTTTAAGTGCTTGGCAGTACTTACCGACTGGCTGCCATTAGATTACTTTACGCTGAGCCGCTTTGGGCGGCCTTTTTGGGCCACATTTGCGGGCTGCCGACTGACAATCAAGATGTTGATGCCATCGCGTAGACAATCCGACTGCCTTCTATTGAACAATGGGCTGAAGGAAACTGGGGAAAATCGAAGGAAGCTGCATTAAAGCCTGTGAACAGGAAGCTGACTTGTCTCTGACAAGAAAATTGAAACCATAAGTAAAAATAATCATTTGCATAATCCTTCGAACATAATTAAACAATGTACAAATATGTACAAATATATCAAAGTAAAGCCTTATGTAAAAATTGTTTTGTCAAATTCTTTTAAACAAAATGTATTTTCAATATATAAATTTGTATAACAATTTACAGACACATAAACAAAAATATTAAATTCTGTTGTTGTATTCAATTTGCTGGCAAATATCAATAAGAATTACTTTTGTAAATAAAACTGTGTCGGAATTATTTTCTAACAAACTTGACATAAAGTATTAAAATTAAAATTAAATGTAAATTTTTAAATTATTTCATTCTTTTAATACCTTGCCTGGACAAAAATGAGTTTAGTCCAAATTTAACTAAATATTATTTGAAATTTTTTAAACATTTGCATGAGTTCACTGCTGAGTTTAAGGAAAATTGTGAAACGTAGTCGTTTTCCGATTCACTGCACAATTAAATGCTGCCAAGAAAAGCGGAGCCTTGAAAGTTCCTTTTGTCAAGGCCGCTCTCGTCTCTTAAGTGACCGCAAACGTGAAGTGTAGTTGGAAAAGTTTTACAGTAGACCCTCAAAATGCAGCCAAGGTCAAAAATCATTTTGGCAAAGAGATGGCGCTACAGATAGAGATGAATGTCACAAGATTGCGGCATGAGGTCAAAATCATGAATGCGAAAATCAAATTAAAAGTTTGAACTAAAACAAAGAAGTTTAAAATCTAGTTATCCTTATTCTGAAACAAAGTAGAGTTTCCTGATAAATAAAAATAATTTTAAATAAATCTTTAGACAGGTATTTATTTTTAAGTTAAATAATAAATAAGTATTATTTTATGTCTTCTCTATATGCACACTATTTTCGTCCATAACATCTTCTTAATTTTTAAATATTTTAAATACAATTATATATAGGAAAATATAAAGTAGGCATCTTTGCCATAAAGTTGCCATCAAATAGATATCAAAAATTGACAAAATGCTTCAATAATAGCATATCTTATCATAATAACTTTATTTTGGATATCCCACGTAAAGTCTTGACTTGAGGGCATTAGCCAATCGGGAAGAAGCCGCAGCCTAACTGGCAAAAACTTTCTGGCCCCTTATCAAAACACCCAGAAAAAGAAGCAGCAAGAACAACACGAAAAAGTGTTCTCTTTCAGAGTGACCTACGAGGAGATGCCCTGTATTTATGGTCTTCGCAATAATATGAAAGATGTATTCCTAAAAAAGTTTAGCTGTATTTCATTTCTGATATTTATAATATATAAAGGATTTTCAATGAATATTTTAATGCTTTCAAATATCAAGTACAGAAAATAAGAGTATTTTCAACAATTTTAAATTTATTATTTAATTCATCTTTAATGAAGAAAGAAAGGATATTCATTTTTCAATTAACTTAGTTTATATACCCCTGCTTGCAACTTACAGGGTACTCGAACGGATACAACAGCAAAGCAGTGACATAATTTGTATTTTGTTGCCCATAGCTTCAGCTTGGCTTACATGGCGTATGCGCAATTCCCGAAAAAAGCAACTTTACAAATTTGTTGTGCTCTCGTGCTGATAAGGAAAGTGCACGATGAGCATGGCACATGCTGAGCGTGTGTGTATTGCTCAGAGCTCGTTAATCAGCAAATGATTTAATTGGGGATTGAACTTCAGCTAGGCAACAAATTTGCTGTGCTTGGATTATTTTCAATAATTATGGCCATTTTTCCCCAGAAAAGTGATGAGATTGTTGAAATAATTACAGCAGAGTTATGATATGTATGAGACGGCTCAGTGGCGCCCACAAAATGGGAAGAGTGGGGAGAGTCAAGAAGGCTCAGTCAAATCTGCATATATGCAAAAGATGTAACAACATGTTGTACATATAAATATACATATATGTTAATAAAGTCGCTAATATTTAATTCGAATCGGGTAGGAATCATAATGAGAGCGAGAAAAGACTCTGCTGTGGCCTTGAACTGAAATGGAGAACAGAGTGCAAAACTCAATTACGAATTCATTTCGGCTGTCAACTTTCAGACAGACAGACGGACAGACGGACGGACGGACAGAGCAAAGAGCTTTCACTGAGCCGGAGACTAATTTGAGCATGTAAACATATTTTAACAAAGTTGTCAACAACGTGTGACAAAAGACGCTGGCCGGGTCGAGGCAGAGATATATGCGTCCTTCGTATAGGAATGCCATAAACAATGTCATTTGACATGCAAATTTATTTATGAAAATATCAGGCGGAAAACAAAGCAAGCGCAAGAGCGACAAGAAAAATTGCCAGAAAAACTCGGCTAGATAGAAAAATCACAGAGCCAACGCACAACGCTCGATTGAAAATGAGCTGCTTAGCTCAGCAAAGACCAAGAAAAAAGCAAAAAAGCAAAAGCCAAAGGAAAAAGCAAAAAGCAAACGAAGTTCGAATAGGGCTAAGAAATTCAAGCGTAGGGCAAAAGTAACTTAAGCAGCAATGGGGCAAATAAAGTGCGGCTAGGGTAGCTGATAGGGACACAAACAGACAACAAAGTGAAAGTTACGGCACAACTAGGAAGAACAAAAAAAAATACTGAGACACACACAAACACACCCACACACACACACACATGTTAAAGAGCATTTGGCGTTTGAAGATAATTTTTGTTGCCTTCGCTTTATTTTTGGCGGGACCCTCTGATATCTTTATGGCTCATGAAGACAACGCAAAACAATATGTGTATCGTCAATATTTTGATAAGTGTACGCAAAAATAAACAAGCCGTGAAAACAAAAACCAAAACTCACAACTAAGAGCTGGAGACAAGTGGAGGGAGCCCCTCTTTTGCCTTGTCCGAGACTTTAACCAGGCTAGGACTGGGGACAGTGTCCATTTTGGCAATGAGTTTCAGGCTGTGCCTTTTTTTCCCAACCATTTATATATATTGACGCGTGTGTAAGTGTGTGTGTGTGTGTGTGTGTAAGGTGTATGGGTTTTTGAGTGGGCTACTTTGGTTTTATAGCACGCTTGCAGTCACTTTTGGCAAGGGCAGAAATGAGACGACTCAGCAACCGAAGAGCTGTGGAAAAACTGTAGAAAGTGAAAGTGGAAAAGTGGATACAGAAGACAAAGTCAAACAACAAATCAAAGTGTCAAGAGGCAAAGGCAGCTCCAAAGATAAACACAAAAACAGAAGCGAAAGCAAAATGTAGAAACAAAAAGATGTAAAAGAAAATGGAAAAAAAACAAGAGCAGAAAAATAGATCCGAGATATAACAAAAAATATAATCCAAAGAACTCTGTAAAAGAGAAAATATGACAAGCATATATAATATATTATATTATTGTTTTGTCAAAACGTATTATTCTTGATAGCACAATTTAATATTAATGTAAATTTTATTTAACTATTACTTTATTACAAATAAAAGGATTGAGTTAATTTAAATTATATTTCGAAACTGTCTTAAGAGTTTTACGATGACAACTTTTTTGACTCGGTCTAAAAGTTAGCCTAAATATATTCAAATATATCATTTTTCAATTATGATTTAACTTTTATATTAAAAAAAATGTTTCATTATGGCATGGATCTTGAGGCAAAAACAAAATCATGATATATATTTTAATAATTTAATTTTACTTTAATGATATATATTTTAAATGATTTAAAAGCCACCTTAACTATTTTGTGTATTGTTTTTTGAAATAATAAAATATTGCCTTCATATGTAAGAAAATAACAGAATGAATTCAGTTAGCACTTCATTTTTATTTGTATTTCAATTTGCTTAGTATTAATTTACTAATAAATCACAATGCCCATTCCAGCATATTCCCTTGAAACCCAATGGAATGCAAAATAAATGCCGTTTAACGACAATTGAATACCCTTTACCAAAAATAAAGCA
The DNA here is from genome assembly GCA_004143845.1 of Drosophila lacertosa. Classification (NCBI taxonomy): domain Eukaryota; kingdom Metazoa; phylum Arthropoda; class Insecta; order Diptera; family Drosophilidae; genus Drosophila; species Drosophila lacertosa. Next base: position 134,274 of record SCDZ01000149.1, on the reverse strand, counting down.
AAGGTTTCAAAGAAAGTATTTTAAGAAAAAAGTTGATTTGCGATGGATAAAAAAAGCTACTAAAAAGGATTATCATTAGAAAATTAAAAAAAAATAATAATATATCAACACAAATTGCCTTAATGGATTTCTAGATATTTGCACAACTTGCCACATTTTCAAAGCACCCCTCGGATAGGGTATGAAAAACCAATTTATATGCGACTCTTTTGCTCAGCTTATTGCGTGCTTTCTTTTTCGGGGTTGCGTCTTCTGCGTCATCGACGGCCAACAATATAATTAAGCATTTGCTCTATGTGAGTATTTCAATCTTCAGCACAAAGTGGCCAACAGGCAGGAGTTGAGGTCCTGCTGCCTGGCAAATGGCCTTGGCCATAATCAAAGCTAATTTATTTAAGTCGCCAACTAGAAGCCACAATATTTGTTTAGGCCCAGGCAAAGAGAGACGCTTATACTAAATTATTACTTGTTCAGCTATATTTCTATATTTCTCTTTATGTTCCCTTCTGTTTACCCATACATATGTATTCAGTATTCAGTATTCAGTATTCAGTATTCAGCATGCTGAGCAATTGAGGCATTAAGTGAAATGCAGAGGCAAACGTTTCAAATTACAGCAACGGGGAGTGCAGCAACAATCATGCAATCAAAAATACATTTCCCCAAAATTAGTCGGCGAAATTCAACCCTCAAGTAAGACAAGAGCAAAACATTTACACATCATTAGATCGTCAGCTTACAGACGCATGTAAATTCCACTGAAATGTGAGTACATCTGAATTGAAGGGGGGCGTGCATTCAAACGAATAACAAAAAATGGGGCGTGGCCATGTCAAGCATTTGCTTTCGGCTCTCAACTCAACGCTCAACAACAATTGGTAACCTGGCACTTCAATACTCTAACCAGAAAAACAGCAAACATCAAAAGATTGAAGCTGCAAGTGAATAAAATAAAAGAAAATAAAAGCAAAAAAATTTTAAAAATTTATTAATGTTAAAGCTCAATTTAATTATATATTAATATAAAACATTTTTTACATGCTATTTTAAGTTTAGCTAATCATAATTATAAAAGTAACTTGAGTAACTAAATTTAATGTGTTTTAAAGGGTTTAAATTTTTTTAAGAAAATCAAAAAAAAATATTATTAAAAAATAAAAAAAAAGCTGAGCTATTACCTACTATTTTTGGAATAATTATTTTGTTGCTTTGTAAAAATAAAGCACATATTAATAATAAATAAACGTACGCTGCTTCAATTTCTCAAAGTTAAAGCATCCAAGTTTCGGCTTTAAAAAATATGCATATGTTTTGATTCAGTTTTATTAAAAAATAAAAGCGAAATAACGAGCGATGCCATGTGCGCAATATTTGCATAAAACGATGACGATGACAATGTCTCAATGCGCCCACGAACCGTTCCGAGTGAATGGGCAGCGGACCCAAACCAGAGGATTTGTGGTTCAAGCGCTTAGCCCAGGCAAGGGTAAACAAAGTCAGGACAATACCAAGACTTGTTGATGGGGGTTGACCAACGAGCAGCCACACTTGGCAGCAGCAGTAGCAGAAGCATCGATGCTGCTCTTCGCCAAATCGATTCCCATTTAAATGTATATTTTGAATAGATAAGCTGAGAGCTGAGCTGAGCTGGGCCAACAACAGCCAGCAGCTTGTTGAGTGCCCATAAAAACACACGCAAATGCAAGCAATCACACACACACGCACACACATAATGCACTTAAGTATTGGTTGTATCTGATGGATGTGCCCCAAATGAAGCGCACGCAAACAAAATTTCAGTTGACTTCAAACGCCAATTGCCAATCGGGCAATCGGTGCTAAATCGCATCAGCTATACAAAAAAAAAAAAAAAATGTTAGCCAAATCGAACAAACTCCACTCGTTGTGTTGTGGTCACAGCACAAATTGTATAGCGATTGTTTGAACTGCCAAATGGAATCATTCGCATTGGCATTCATGATGCGAATGCATCTGCTGTCAATTATGACAATGTATCAGCTAAATTCATGAGCCGTAAATTGATGTTTGGCTGCAGTCAGAGGCATGATTAATGCGAGTACGTCATCAATTAGTTCAATATTAGCCACTATTTAGTCTAGAACTTGAAGATGACAACCAGCTAGAGGCAACAACAACTATTCTCTTGTTAAAACTTTAGTTTGCTTTAACAGTTAATCAACTCTTCACTTGAAGAACAAACGCTTGTAATTGCGATACCCATCAAAATATGTTCAGCTTGTTTCCCCCTCATTGCCAATTTCGGATGTTCTCATCATATCCTGTGACAATGATTGAATGTCACTTGCAGTCCGATTGGTTAGCAGCCTTCTGATAAAGACATTTGCCATCCCACATATGATTATGTTGTCAGCTGGACGCCAGGGGTAAAAGTCGCATGAAATTGAAACTGTTCTCGACAAGCATGTGTGTGAGAATTTGTGTGCGTGTGTGAGTAAGTGACTTTTGTGTGTGCAGAAACATGATAAATATGAACAACATGGGGAATAAAAATGTATGGGGGTTAAATGGCAAGTTAATGAGCCACAAATATTTAAGGATGGCCAGCAAGCAAATTGTAAGTTGGCTGAAATAAAAATACAGTAAAATTTTGACACGTTTTCTAATCATTAAGCAATTAAAAGCTATATCAAATTTTAACTTTGAATATGTTTACACACATTAAATAAAATAAATATGTAAACACACTACACTTAATTAATTTAAAAATTTATAAAATTTAGTTTAATTTAGTTTAGTTTTTAAGTGACACAGCAAATTTATCACAACTATTTTAATTTTTTCAACAATCATGTAGACCTACAAATAAAAAGCTAGGTTATATTTAAATTTATTACAATAATATACACATATACAAATTCAAATGAGATATGTCAGTCCTGTATCAATTTAATGTCCTTTAGCTAAAATATTTATGATTTCGTTGCTTTTTATAGACCTTCGGCCACACTATAATCGGCTTTATGTGCTTCCATGTCAATCCCTGGGCTACCCTTAACCCAAAACCCCTAATCATCTATATAATTATAGCACACTTTAGCGCTCTCTCATTCATTCAGCCAACGGTTTTTGGCTTAGCATTTATAATGATTAGAATTTATGAACTGGCCAGTTAACCAACTTTTGCTGCGGGTGTTCCTACAAAATCCGATCTCCTCTCACTTCTCGCCCCTTTTTCAGAAGTTCCGCTTTTAGCCTCAACTATTTTACGCTACATACAAAGTTAAACCAAAATGCACATAAATCAAATGCAAAACTTTTGTTTTCAGTACGAATATTCGAGTTTTTATCGCTGGCCCAGCAGACACACACTACATACATATATACATATATACATATATTTATATATACATATAGTATAGTCGCTTGCAAGCGTTGATATTGTATGCTTGTGTGGAAACTGTTAGTTGATGTTGCTTTCTAAGCATTTTGGCAAGCAAACAAAACAAACGTAAATCAACAACAGCAGCAGCAGCAGCAGCTCATCATAAAACTCATTTGGTTCAACACTCCAACCCCAACCCCAACCCCAACCCCAACCCCATCCCCTATACCGACAGGACCGAGGGGGTGGAGTATTCCGCACTTGACCGAGACAGAAAACAATGCCAAATGCGCATTTCGTTGCCCTTTTTTCAACTGTTTCCACACAGTCAGAGCAGCAGCAGACAGAAAGAGAGAGAGAGTGAGAGTGAGAGAGAGAAAGCGAACCCAAATTAAGTACAACAAATGAGTTGGCAGAGGCGGCTTTTGCAGGAATACCCCTACGCCCTCTACGCCCCTGGAACGCCAACAAAGCGTCCAAATAAATTTCTGTAATTGATGTGGCTAATTTGTCACTGGCCATGGCCACATCTCAGTCAGTTTTACAGGTGGCCCTGGCCCCGTTGAGTGATATATCAAGGCCCAGCCATCTATGCAAGTAGGCGGCTCCATTTTCCTTACGCCCGATGGAGTTTTGATTTAAAGCCGCAGCACGCGCAAAGACAAAAAAAAAAAAAAATTAATCGTATGCGCCAAATTAAACAGCACGACAAAACCTAACAATAAATTATTAAAATTAAACAATAAATATTGCCAACAGTCGAAGTGTGAACACCCTTTAAAACATTGATTTGGATAATATTCTAGTTAAAAAATTATTAACACTATTTGCAGCAATTCCAGCTTTTAAAATTTTCTACTAAAATCCTTGAAAAAAATATTTTAATTTGCTTCAATTATATAAAAATTACTTGACATGCAAAATGATTTAAAGACCACAAGTTTTGTCATTTTAAACTGAAATAGAATTTCAAAAATCAAAAGAAATTTATTTTTAGATTATGTATAATATTATTTACTTCGTTTATTGTTCATTGTATCGTGTGTCATGTTTTTCGAGTGAGTGGGTATATTTGGGCATTGTATAATAAAGGCATTGTTTGCAGCAAGAAGCAAAAAGCCAACACTTCCCATATGCCTTATTTAAGGCTATGACAAAGAATAAAAGTTAACAGGCAGCAGCTATATATGAAAATGTCTTGAGTAAATATTCGTGGCAACTTTTCTGCCCGTTGCCAGCCTGCCAGCTTGCCAGTCTGCCGCCCAGGACTCAGACAACCGGAAATGGGGCGGCACATTAAGCAAAAAGACTCCACAATAAAAATGCAATTGAAGTGCGAGGGGAGGGGCAAAAAAAGGGTTCGGGTTTCGGTCTTTGCATGGCCGTTGACTGTAATTAATTCCCTTTTGGGTTTCGCAAACATTTTACGCACTGTTTGCTTGTCTTTTATGTTTGGTCTAAGCCACTCGCAAAGATCGCCGCTGACAACTTAAAGCCAAAGTCGCGCAAAAGGCAACTCAATCAGCGAAAAACTTAGCGCAAAGCCAGCCGCAGCTAGCTCAACATACAGAAACTTTGCCCAAAGTTATCAGCCGGGACAAATTATTAAAAGAAATTACCAAAAACTGTGCGCGCCAAACAAAGCATTAATAAACCAATTTAAGTTTCCCCCGCTCAGCAGACATTGCATTGACAACTCTCTCGCTCTGTCTCTCTCGCTCTATCTCTTCTCTCTCTCTAAAACAAACTAACAGGCGAGGGGCACAACTAACTGTCCAAGGACGCGTCGCTGCAGTTGTCTGGCCTAAGTTGACGGTGCCAAAAAACAAAGGACCCTCTCAAATAGCCAAGTCTGTGCACAGCCAATTTGGAAAGCTGCCTAAAAATGGCATAAAATACCCTGTAACTATAACAGAAGAAATTATTGCTTTATGTACTTGATGTGTGGCAGATTATAAATATTTTATATATTGATTTAATTTGTAGATTTTGTACAGATTTTTGATAATGTTCAACTAAAATAACAGAAAGAGAAAGACTTAAATATAAATACCAGGGAGGAATATTTTTGAATGGATTGTTTCAAGAACGTAAACCAAAGAATAACAATAATAATTATGGATAGGGAAAGTTAAGGACTCATTTTTATATTTAGAGTTCGAATAGTAATTTTATTCCAAAACTTTTCTTATGGAAATCAGTTAATAATTTTCATGGCAACCATTTTATAACTTCTTCTTTTTATTACTAACTATTATTGTTTTTTAAGATAATAAAAGCATGAACTTATAAAAATATACTAAAAAAGATATTTAAACTCCCGTATTACATTTTATATACCCAAGTTCAACTTTTTATAGGGCATCTCGTAGTCTCGCAGTCTCCATTTCCTTGATTCTTCTATGTTCATAATCAGCAACACCAACCAAAGAAAATAGAGTAGCAAAAGAAAACACTCAGAAGCCAACGGTCTCGTCTAGCTCGTAATTTTAAAGATGGCACAAAAGAAAAATTGAAAAATGTGTATATCTATTTTTTTCTCTTTTTTTTTTTGCTGGCCAGCATCGTGGACTTAGTTGTTGTTGTTGTTGGTAGCCAGCTCTTAACGCATGCCAACGCATTAGCGGACGAGTCCGGGAGTCGGTTCAAAGTTCAACATGCCATCTCAGCCAGGACTCGCCGGTTCTCCGGCTGTTGCCTTCCTGTCAAGAATTTGCATATTTGCGGTTTTTGCTGCGTGTCCATCGCATGTGGGTCTCCAAATACTTTTTTCATTTTTTCGTCCTTCTTTTTTTTTTGGGTTTTTCTGTTTTCTGTTTGGTAGTGTGAAATTTAACGCCCGTTTTTGTCGCATTTTTGGCTTGGCTACACACTTCGGTGCTATAATAGACTCTGCATAGAAAATGAGACCAGTAATTTGATGGCACCACATTGTAACCAAAAATAGCCAGGCTGCGGCCAAACTGGAGCACGCACTAAGCTGTTGGGATTTCGCAGGATACCGAAATGTTACAATGCACAATTTAGACAAAAATATAAATACATTTCGCATGTATTATTTTAGGCAACAGAAGTTTTAGTCACAGCTAAAAAGTATGCTATATTTTTTTATATTATATTATATAGATTTTTCTCTTCATCTTTTATGGCCAAAGATTTTAATAAAACTCTATTCTCCAACTATAATCCATATTCTTCTTGCGTATTTACAAAAAAAAAGATATCCTGCCAAAATTGTTTTCTAATATTGAATATTGAATTTAAATCGACGCTCACATTTTACAATATTTTACAAAAATATTTTATTTTTAGGACAACTTTTTAGAATAATTTTTTAATTTATAGTAAAAATATTTTGATTTGTCAAAAAAAACTTTTCTTCCTTTTAATTGTTTGTCGATATGCAATGCAATTTATTTGCTTATATACGAAAGCCAACAAGCTGATTGATTAAAAAATAGCAAAGTTCTGTGACAACAACAAACTGTCGAAAGCTGAAACACAGCACAGAAAATCAATTTAAGTTAACTGACAGAAGTTCAATGTGCAGCAAATATCTTAGTTCAGAGTCAATTTTCTGCATCTGAACAAGCTTTTAAATATACCTTATTTCATTTATCGTATATCTATGTTGTTGCATTAAAATTAAATTCATTTTTACTTGTGTGTGTTTTAATCGCAATTGAAATTGTGTAGAAAAGTTTATTTACCTCGATTTGCAGCTGTATTTACATGTCGGTAAACGGAATTTGCCGCCGGCATTTGTCGCTGACTCAGCTGGAGTCCCCACACCCTGGACACACCTTGGCCTGTGTGCCATGTAGCGTGCCAAGTTCGCGCCCAATCAACCTTGTCTTGAGCCCACTTAACACGCCCGCACTCGGACTTTAGCATCGCTTAGATTTATTTGACATACAATGGCCTTCGCTCGCAACGCTTTCAACAATTGGCTTTGCGGCTACTTTGGGCGTGCCACGGACTCTCTGTGTTATGTACGCCATGTGCACATGTGTCAACAAGCCCCCACTTGCCCGTTTACCGGTCGTCATTTCAAATGTCCGGCGTCCGTGGCGTATAAGCAACGCGGCTTGAGCTCGTTTGTATTTAAGCCTAAATTATTAACCGAATGGCAGCGGCGGGCGCACAAACATTATTGCTTTGCCATAAGCGCACACAGTGAGCACTTGAAACTAATACACGCACACACACACACACACACACACAGACACACACATTCACACGAGCTATACAAACAAATGGGTCGCAGCAGCAATTTCATGAGTCATTTAACCCAGTTGTGTGAGCAGCAACAGAAAAAAGATCGATGAATTCTGCGTGAATGTGAATGTGTGTGTTGTTGTTGTTGTTGTTGTTTTCGCATAGCACATGATTATGTTTATGAAATTCTAACAGCACACACATCTATCTATGTATATGTGCCAGGCTATTGGGCATTCATGTTGTCGAAGTGCGCACAAAAACATAAACACAAAATCGAAAAAAGAAAATAAAAACTTGCTTCTTTGTGCCATTCGCATGATGATGAAAATGAGCAAAACTCTGTGTATGTGTGTGTGTGTGTGAAAAACCCAAACACACACAGTTGAAAGAAGTCCGGAGCTTAAACGGATGCTTGCCAACGTCACATCCGTTGCTCGCCTTTAATCTGGGACCCATTTTTCGGGGGCGTTGGGTCCGACTATGGTCTGACCCAAAAGTGCGGAAATTAAAACATATGTATTTATAGCCAGCACATGCACATCGTGTTGTAACTAAATGCAACACCAACAACAACAACAATAACAACAACAACGTGCAGCAGCCACAACCAAGTTGGCCCCAAGCTTTAAACTGACCCCCATTTACCAAACAACCTCCATGCAATAACAACAGATATGCATCTGTGTCGAGCATTTGCCACACATTTACTTATATAGGTGTGTCCGTGTCTGTGTGTCTGTGTGTGTGTGTGTGTGTAGTATAAGCATTTTTATGGTTAGTTCTTCTGTTTGATTCGCTTTACTTTCAACTTTTATCTGTGCATTTTAAAAGTTTTCTGTGCGCCGAAAAACGCTTGCACTTCGACCAGGCCGCAGTCACTGGCCAGCTGAAGCCCCAAGTGTTGGTCAAGTGCCGTTCGTGTTCAAGTCTTTGGTTAGCTGCTCCTGCTGCTGCATTTTCCACTGCTAGCCGTAATCCGCTTTGCCACGCCCAAAACACAGCCCGATTCAAAATAGTGCAAGCGGACCTAAAGCAGAAACTGAATCCGAATCCGAATACGAAGCCAACGGCAAAGCCGATGGCTGCCAGCTGCTGCCGCTTGGCCAAGTTAAGTGTTTGTAAAATTACTGTTTGTGGATTTTCAAATGGAAATTCATTTGCACTAAGAGACAACTAAAAATGAAAGACGAAAGTGTTTATGCGGTTCTTGCGGCTAACCAGGCTATATGAGCTGCAACCAGTCGAAAGACGAGAGTTGGCACTATTAATAAAATTCAATATAAATTATTATTCCATAAACAACTCATTTCTCTAAAGAGAATACAAAACTTAAACACAGATTAAATATTTAAATGCTAAGAAAACTTTAGATTTCCAAGTACAGGAAATTGCTTCGGTTCTTTATTAACTTAGCATTCGCTTATTCATGCAATTTTTTCTATCTTCTGCTTGGGCAGACAGTTGAGCCATATTACGGCTTAATCTCTTAACGTTTATCGCATCAAGTATACGCCTTGTAGTGCAATTTGCTGCCTTTCACTATCTTAAGGTCTTCTTCAAGCGTTTGAGTTTAAACGGAATTTAATTTCTGGTGTTTTCACTGTGTGGCAAATGGTAAAAGTTTTAATTTAATTATAGCTCCATTTGCGGGCAATGCATGCACGTGGGCGTTGCCCAGCTGGGCGTGGCACATTGCACACACATCTCTTTCGACCGCTGGCCCCGCATGCAGACACGCATAAGACCTGCGGATTATGGCCATAATAAATGTTTGTAGAAACGTAAGCATGTGTGCAGCATGCCTTTGTGTTTGTTTAATATACACTCCCACACACACTTACACACGCACACACAGACACAGTCACACACACACACATTTGCACTTAAAACAACAAGACTGGAATATTGTAGATTTCTGTACGCAGATTTATTCAAGTATGGAACAAAGTCCAACTAACTTTTTAATGCTGATTATCTCTCCTCTCTCTCTCTCTCTCTCTCTCTGTCTGTCTGTCTCTCGAGAATCTAATCAAATAATTCGCCCTAACAGTCAAATTGGTGTGGGCAGATTGTGTTGAAATAAAAGCCAGTTTCGGCCTCATGCCTGCAGATTGCAATCTGAGCTGAGTGCCCACAGCTTGGCCTTAATTAAGCATTGCCTGTTTAAATCAATATGCGCAGAACGACAACAATGGGCATTATAATAAATTCTCATATACATTTATGGTACATTAAATAAACCACAAACACACACTTTCTCTCTCACTCTCTCTCACTCTCTCTCTCTCGCACTTAAACTGGTTGTTCTTCTGGTCCATTTGTCAACGTGGATTTCGCAACGTTGTTTGTCATTGATTTATCACAAGTGGCTGCTATAACAATTCAATAACTTTTGCCGGCGAGCGTCAAGCTGCCAAAAAGCCGCAAATAACAACCAGGACCAGGACCAGGGCCAACTGCAAGGACCGCTGCGACGCAAAAATGTATAACAGTCATAAACTGCAGCACACACTCAAAACACCAAGTGGCCCAACAACAAACAACAACAACAACAACAAGAGCAACCAGCAACCAGATTACAACAACTGTACATGCATATATGGCAACTGTTTTTGAACTGACTAAATGAATGACTGACTGACTGACTGACTGACTGACGTCACGAGCATCATTCAACAATTCAACTGATTTAAAGTGTGTCCAGTTCAGGTGTCATTTTATAGTGTTCGTTTGGCTGGTTGCTTGTTTACATAAGCCATAATATAAACACAACAGAAACATCCGTTAACGAAAGGCAAAAATTTTTTATATACAAACTAAAACATTAATTACATAAAAGCATGAAATAAACTGGTGTACGTAACAAAAGAAAAGCTTTTCTTTTATTTTTCTTTTCTTAATATATTAAATAATTGCATAAAAAATATTTGGTAGCATTGTTTATATATGGTATACTTACTAACTAATTTAGTAATAATTAAATAGATAAATAAATGTACTCTTTTGGGACCATAATTAAAATGCAAAAACTAAAAATATTATTTATTAGTTTGAAAATTCCTACAAAAGATGTCCAGATGAAATCGTTTGGCCATGATCACAGTAGACTTATCATAAACAAAAAAACTAAAATTGTAACTGAGTTATAAATACTCGAATATAAGTTAATGAGAAAAGAGGTACGAACAGAAAAAAGGTCCCTACTCACAACCAACAAAACCCTTTCACTTTATAATCGAGTATACAAATAAATGAAAAAAACAATTGTTGAACAGCATAAATAAAATATAAATACTTATTGTTGATACACTTTTTTAATAAATATTTGTAGAATTTATGCAGCAAACAAAAAATGTATTTAAGGACATGCTGATGAAGTTTGACATAAATTTTTAAAATGTTAAAGTCATTTTTAATAAATTTTTAATATTGGCAAAATTGTTCAGAAGGCAAACATGCAAAAATATTTTTTAATGCCTCAACTTTTAAATGTTTTGTACCAACTTTTTTCACTCAGCTCAAACTACTATTTTATAACATAAAATATTTACTAGAAATTTGATTTATATATAATTTATATAATACGACTTGACTGTTACAGTGTTCACATGCTTCCTTATGTGTATATAAGTATAACATAATTCACTAGGATTGTGCACTCGCAGCTATTCCGATAAACTTTAATCAATTTTAGAAAACAATTACCTAAGAGGGCCCCCGACCACTTTGGCGTGCGGAATAAAATCGGCTTAGAAGCGACACAACTAGTTCCAATTGGAGATTGCTATCAAAAGCTGATTAAGTATTGAATGCATGAAGGAACTAACAACTAGTTGATTGAATGGCATCCGATATGAATAAACGCTGGTAACTGTTGAGCTGGCCCCTAAAAGCAAATCAGCTTTCGAACAGCTGCGCACCGAATCCATTGCCAATTTACACGTTGCGCAACACACAACCATAATTTACACCTACACAACACACACAGCAGCAGCAGCTGCACAGGACCTGCCCTCCTTTCGTCCCAGCGGCACATTAGTGCAGAACAGCGATTGCATTTTCGTGCAGTACTTGAGTGCGGTAAATGGTCGAAGCATGGCGAGATTGTGATCCCATGCATATAGGATGCCGCATTATATGGCCGCTGTCCATAACATATATGATGTGTGTATGTGTGTATGGCACATTATGCGACGATGGCTGGCCAGCACTTGACACAAAAGAATAACAACAGCGACCAACACACACACAGAGAGACAGACACATACATATATAGAAAACTTTTCGACATAAAACAATAAAAGTTTTTCGCTTATTGCCCACTTGTCCTTGAGTGGTTTTGCATGAAGTCGCCAGGTCGTAATGGAAACGGCGGCTAAGGGATGAGAAACGACGATGATGATGATGATGATGATGCTGATGACGATGATGATGATGCTGATGGAAGCGTGCATTCCGCGAACGGACGCGCAACATTTCGTCAATAAAATACACACACACTCACATATAACCATATATATATATATATATATTATATGTAGCATACTTTGCAGCGTCCATTAGGCGTTGCTCCACATCGCTGGGCTCGCTTGGCATATTTATTGATTTTCCATCAGCGTGCGTTCAAGTGTTTAACTATGTGCTAATATTTATTAAAAACCGTAAAGACACATTACGTAACGATAAAGCGCAGATTTTGCTTTCTAAATTATGAGCTTGACAGGTTGCTGGGCGGGTGCCGAGGGCGAGCGGGTAAAACAACATGCTGTTAACAGAATGTAATGTAAGCGATTGCTTTTGCTGTGCATTCGTTATGCTACTGCTACCACGGGGCGTATGATTAATCTTGTTTTCATTATGGTATCGCCTAGGCCAGATCTTTCGGCTCGCCCACACAGCTGTGTGCGGCTTTTGTTCGGCTGTCCAGCGATGAAAAATGATTTGCTTTTGTTTGCTTAACATTTACCTCATGGCAGGCAAACTCTTTTACAATTCAAACACATTTAATTTATGACCCATTTATGCTAGCCCCATTGCCATTAAAACAACTTAATTAACAGTTGACATAATATGCTTTAGTTATTTTGTTTTTTTTTTTCATTTTCTCAGTTTTTTTTTTTATTTTGCGCTTACTCTGCGGCACAAGTTCACAAGTTTTTGCTTTTTAAATTCTTACATTCTTAAAAGATTTAGGTTTTTTGCTTCGTTTTCTTTTTTTTATTATTATTGGGGGTTTTCTCGTATTTAATTGAAAGTTACTTTCAAGTTCCGTTTAGATTTAATAACATCATTAATTCAATTTTGTTTTCGGGATTTCCTTTTTGGTTTTCTGTAATAAATAGACTATACTGTATGTATACATATATATAGCATTTGTTTTTTTTTTTTAATGTAATATAATTATAAATACACATTTTCATATACAATATTTACGTCAGTTTATTTCAGTTTTCCTTTCGGTTTCGATTTAATTAGCTTAGATCTTAATTTTATTTAAGAATTTGTCACTTTCTTTTTTTTAAGCTAGTTTGCTGTGAAAGTGTTCTATTTGAAAGCTGAAAGTTAACGTGGAATTATTTCAGAAATTTAACACCATTTCAAATAAAGTAAAATTCAAATTAATTAAGTGAAAAATTTTATTAAATAATAATTTTCCTTTGACAACCTTTGCTCGTTTAAATTGAACACATTAAATGCATGGAAAAACTTTAAATAAAATCAACAAAATTCCAACTTTTATGCTTGATTTTTTCTTTGTATCTAGTGTATCTGTTGGCCTTTTATATTTTGTTTTTTTGTTGTTAAAAAGCTAATGAAAACTGTTGTGAGCACGGGTCGTAATTGGGTTTGTGTAGTTGTTACATTTGTTAAGCATGCTTAATGAAACTTTTTCACTTGGTGTTTTTTCCTCCATTTTCCCCTGTTTTGTATTTATTTCTATCGATAGCATTATAAACTTTTTCAATGCTTATTATATTTATTTTTTATTTATTTTTTTGTATATACCTTTATATAAACAGTGAATTAAATTGGTTTTCCATTTATTTTGTTTTTTATTGCGAATGCTTTTCCACACTTTTGTATGCTTATTTTTCTATATTCTTATTTTGACAAAGGTGATGAGAATGTTAAAAATAATAAAAAGTAGGCATGTTATTTAAGAGAAGGCTTTTAGAAGTTTGTAGAATTAAATATTGTAAATCAGAATAAGTCATTGAGAACTCATTAAAGAGATAATATTTTTTAGAAGAGCAAAAAAATTTAAATTTGAACTTAAATTAAAATTTGAATTTTTATAAAATAAAATTCAAGTTTTATAGAATTTACTAAGAATTTTCTTAAAATATTCATAATTTTTAAAAACTTTAAATATATTTAAGCGCTGCAAGTTAACTGTATAATTATAATTGAGAGAAAATCAATAACATGTTAAACATTAGCAAACTAAATATTAGCTGAAGAAAGATTAAAAACTATCGTTTTTTATAAAATATATTAAAATATTGAAAACGTTTTTTCATATGGAAATATATTGTGTCTACCATAAATGAAATTCTTAGAATTGTTAATAAAAAAGTTTTTAAACAAATATCTGTATAAAACTGATAGATTTTTTTAAGAAACTATTAACTTCCAAGTTAAAACTGTAACATAAAAGTAAGTCAATTTTCTTTTTTTAGTTGGATTTTAAATTTTAAATTTGGAAATCATGAAATTGAGCTAAGAAATCGCATTACACTAAATACGAGTATTTTTCCAACAGATTGTCCAGCAAACCACATTTAAGACTTCATAAACTTTAACTGAAACTTGTTTTGACTTAGTTGCTGCATACTTTGCATATATATGTATTTTGCAATTGTTTTTGTTTTGTTTTATGTAATATTTTTCTAATATATGCCTTATTGGTTTTGGTTTTTTTTTTATATATTTTTCATTAATTAACAACATATAAATTTTGAAATGTGCAACATGATCTCGTCCATATTTATTCTATCCTCAGTTCTTCAGCGCCTGCTCCCACTCCACTCGCACATTATTTAAAGCTTAACTATAATTTATTTATGCAATTTGTACACACACACATTAAAGAAACAATCTCAAAAAATTATACAACTTATGCTTGGAATATTTAAATATTTAATTTTAATCTGATGTTATAGGAAAACTTTAATTTATCCCGCACTTAACATCCAGACAAACTTTTACCTCGGTCAGGCTTAAGTTGAACTTCGGCTGTGAAATTATTTTTACAGTGTTTTCGTTATACTTTTTATGTGTGTATATATATATATATATATGTTTATATAAGTTGTTTTATATGATTTAGTCAGTACTTGAAATTTGCTGCGCAGTTGAAGTTTAACATTTAGAAAATTTGTCATTATTTTATATATATTATGTTTTAATGCTTAATGTGTGTTGAGTTGCGTTTTCGTTAAACATTTATTTTTACGCCTATTTTGAATTTACAAAACCAGTTTCTGTCTTGGGAATAGTCACAGTATATGGCATCTAGAAAAGCGCAAAAGGCTCGTAGCTTTTATTTGAACATTAAGCTTGTTTTCCCATTGTTTTTCATTATTGTTTTGAAAATGTTTTTGTAGGTTTGAGCAGTGTTCGTTTCGGGACAAGTCTAAAAAGTCATTTTGTTAATGCGCACTTCTCTCGTACCAAATTTTGTTAGTTGTCTCTTCGTATCAAAAAGTTATGAAGTACATTTTTTGTTTTTTGTTGGGTAGTTGCTAGAAAATTAACTCAAAAGCGCGTTGCGGCGTATTTACAAGATTTGTAACTAAGACTTTGACAACAGAACCGATTGACAATATTATACAAAGTTGTACTTAAAAAAAGGCGACAACTTGGCTCTGAATTTTCGTTTCCCCGTTGTTGGGCTAATTATTACGTATACGTCACGGATTCATAGAAAAACACAATAGCCATTAGATTATACATATTAGTTACTATCATATAGTTACAGCTTATGTTTGTAGTTGTGTTTGTTTGTGTATGTGTTTGTTTTTGAGAGAGTTAGGCTAAGTTGTTATCATTTAGGTGTGTATGTATATGTATTGTGAATGTATTTACTTTATATTAGTCTAGAGTCTAAGAGTGTTTTCCTTCTGTGTTTTAATATATATATATATTTTTTTTTTTTTTGGGATTAACTTTGAGGGGCTGCTGCTCACCTTATGTCCGCCTCATATACTTGCCTAAACGCGGCCGTTGTTGTAGATTCTTCGAGCTGTTGTTGTTGCTGTTGTTGTTGTTGCTGTTGTTGTTGACTGGGGCCACGCCCCCGCCAGCGCCAGCGCCATGTGACGCTCAGCAGCGAGGACAGCAAACTTAAAATACACTCGAGAATGTGTCCCACTCCACAGCGACTGCCTTTGCTGATGTTTTTACTGCAACTGCTGCCGCAGCTGCCGCTGCCGCTGCTGCTGCTGCTGCTGCTGCTGGTGGTGGTGGCGGTGGCGCGTCGTAGCTGCAGCGTCGAGGTCGCTGCGGCGGCGGCACCCGAGAGGGCCGCATGGAGTGCCTGACAAATGCCAAACTGCAGAAGCACACAGACAGGTACACTAAGAGATAGCGACTTGGAGACATGGGAGGACGTGCTGGTGCCGCGTGCTGCATTGCTGCTGGGAACTCCCCTGGAAACGGAATGAGAAACACCTGTTTAATTTACATCTTTATTGCTGTTCTCATACTCAGTTATTGGTTCAAAACGAAAACGGTTCAAATAAGTGTAAATGTGTATAATGTATATAGTATGTTCTTATGTTCCAACGAGTCCTTTTCGTCCTTACGCCAATGCTGCGACTGCGGTGATTATCTGGGAGACATAATGCCACATAATCCGGCTAGAACACTACCAGCTGGATTACCAGCTCACTCAAAGGTGCGAACACAAAAGACAACTTGTTCGACAACCAAAAAAAGAAAACCACAAAACAATAAAACTGCTACGGAAAGAAATACGCAAGTTAGTCGTCAAATATGCTGCAAAAGCCAAACGCGCAAAACATGAAGCATAAAAACAAAATACAAACATACAAACATACAAATAAAGCAACAAGAAAATCACCGTATTTCCTGACAGAGACCGGAAACATTGAAATGGCAACCAGATACAAGTTGCACCCATGAAAGCGAGACCGATGACAGCAACAACTTAGTCAGTGCAACCGAGCTGCAACAACAACAAATGCAACTAGGAAAGCACAGTGCTGAAAAATATACTCTATATATACTCATCCATACATACAGTAAAGACTCTGTGTGAACATAACTTAATCTTAAACAGACAAACACTTTCTTTGTTTGCGTTTAATCAAAAAGTTATGTGCTTTCACACAAAGAGAATGAAATATTATGTTGTATTAATATTGGGCATATTTAGTATTTATATAAATGTCAAGTCTAAAGCTGTGCAAAATTCTAAATTTAGTAAGGATTTATTTAAAAACACAACAGTTATTTATATAAAGCGTATTTATTAACAGATTGTTTTTTAAGGAATTTTTTTTATTTGGAAAAAAAAGGAGAACAATAACTAAGTTTGTTAAAGACTTTTTGAATAAATGGTTTTTCGAACAAAGCTTTTTTTCTTGAAAGCTTGATCGAATGGCAATTATTTGAATTAATGGTTTTATATTGATAAAACCTTCAAATTGCTAAGTTTTGTCAGTTTTTTCTTAAAGTAGTACATATAACGCTTGTTGCTATGGAAATTATATGATATAGGTGTCCGATTCGAATGGTTCCAATAAAAAAACCGACCGAAAAAAGAAGTTTTATGATTAAGAGTTTTAAGACTAAGAAACTAGTTTAAAAGCAAATACAAATCTAGAATATGTATATGTAGTATATGTATGTAATAGAGCATGCGACATTTAGTTTGATGGCAAGCCAATAATACCCCCTGCCAGGGTATAAAAAACCAAATAAATACAATATTTATTTTCGCTGACAGTTGTATTAAACGAAGTTTTCAACTGCTTTCATGGAAACCAAATGCGACCCGCTTCCGACGCAGCTGACGCTGATGCGACAAGCCAAACAAACAAACAAACAGACAAACAAACAACAAACACACGCAAATAAACAAGCACATAATACCAGGAATTCATATTGTCTTTGGGTATCGCAGGTGCGCGCTCGCTCGCACTTGCAGGAGCTAACAGTAAACAATAAGAGCGAAGCAATGCAAAAAAAAAAAAGTGAAGGGAAGAGTCGCAATCGTTATTGGAGAGGCGGCCGAAGAGAACGACGCAAAGTGCGAGCGAAGCTGTTGGCGATGCGACACAACGAAAACAAAAGCAGAACTACTACAACAACAACATAGTTGACGGGCATATAGTAATAAAAATAACAACAAAACAAAATGTAACGGCACCAGGCAGTCAGCAGCAACAAGAACAAGAACAACAGTGCAAAGTAGCAGAACAAGAGACGAAAACATAATAATAATCAGAAACAAGTGTGCCAAAGCAGTTAACGGAAACAACGCGCATTGCATGCACAATATGGCGCCAGGGATGGGCAACACACACACAGAAAAACACAGCCCTGCGTGCGGTGGTGATGGCAACACTGTAGCATTATCTAGCAGACACCGTTGCGACAACAACGACGACAACTTGACATTAGTGAAAGTCGCAAAGGAAGTAGCATGCAGCATAAAGTCAAGCATGGCAAAGGGGGCGGGGGGCAGGGCAGGCTGCTTGCTGTGCAGACCAAGCGTAACATAAACATAATTTTCATGTGGCACGCGCGCTCTTCTCGCCTGCTGCAAGCCAGCATTCAACATCCACATGCGGCAAAATGTCGCAGCGTTAACTAAAACGCAAAAGCAAAACAACAACAACAAAAAAAAACCCCATTTCTTCTGCCAAATGAGAAGTGAGCGGGATTGGGGGCTAAGTTGGTTTCCTAGCTGTGCGCACATAATGATTACAACTCCGCGCTGGGAAGGGAAGGGGCGAAAATTGTGTTTCCTTTTGCTGTCGCGCTCTTTTTTAATTTTCATGTAGCACTTTTGCAGTTAGCACAGCGAATATTGAATATTAAAACTATTGTCGTTGCCCGCCGTGCGTCGCAATCAAAGCCCGCCTTCCAATTAGCATATTTCGCCACAATCCGCCCAACCCGTAAGTTGCCCACTTTCTAATCAATATTTGCGCAAAGCTTTCACACGTTTCTATTCTATTTTCAGCGCGAACTTCACTTGTTGGGCTTTCATTGTTTATACTAGTTAACCAAGTCAAAGGAGTATACTTGGTTTGTAATATATTTTAGTCTTGATTTCTGATCGTTGAAACACAATATTTTCCAATAGAAACTTGAAGTTGTAAATATATATACTTATCGAATTCTGTTAATGGACAAAAAATGGTAAGGCTAAGTGTATACTCGACTTTATTTCGAAGTAGATAACTGAAGATCTTCTCTAAAGATCGTACAAACAAATTTTTCCCTGAGTTCAAATCCCTGCATATTTTTTAAATTTTATTGCATATAATTGTGTGTAGACCAATATTGTTGTTAGAGCATTAAAAGCAAGTATTTTATAGTTGGTCACGCTCCACCGCAAAGTTCTTTCTTATTTATACTTTACTCTTTAAACGCAATCCAAAGCCAAGTTAGTTCCACTACACCAGGCTCGCTCCAATGGTACCTGCCCCTTTGTCTGAGCGCACGGCACCTTTTGGCCTTGTTTATTTGGTGTCAGTGCTTGTGTTACCTGTAGCTGCATTTCTAAGGATACCCAAAGACGGCATTGGAAAATGGTTGAAAGAAAACCGACAACAGCTTCAACATTAAAGAAATTCGCTAACAACTCGCATCGAAACATTTTTTAGCTACTTTTAGCTACTCTTTATACTTAATGCTGTTGTTCTATTTAAACATTCGTTTAAGCTATTTTTAACTTAATTTCGCATAGCTTCGCTTGGCAGCAACGTTAACTTAAGTTTGCAACGGAACTTGCACTCAATTCTCTCTCGCTAACTTGCTAACTTGGCTCAAAAGGATTCCTCAGCAAGCATTTATGCTCGCCGCTTTCACTTGGCTGCATTATTAACTGAAGTTCTGACTAATCTTTGCAGTGGAGAAACACTTTAAATGCCCTCCGAGCACCTCTTGATTCATAGCATGCCATTCAGCTGGCATTCAGATATTCAGCCACAAAGCATTCATAAAACCCGCATTCGCCACAGAGCCGAACCCTTTTGTCTTCTTCATTAGCATTACTTTACTTCTGTACTTTCGAGAAGTCTTTGTGCCGTCTTCTTCCACGACTTGCGGGAGACGCCACAACGCAGTCGGACACTCATTTATATATATATATATATTTTATATATATATTTATTTGTGTCCATCACGCCAAAAGTTTCGCCTTGGTCCATTATATTTAACGTTTCTGCGTTTTCACCATTAAAAATGATTATCAGTGTAATTAAAGTTTATCACAATGTTCGCTTAGCTTTATTTAAGGAGGATTTTAAATAATTTTGAAATGAAGCATAGTGAGATAGATGTAATTGATTAGTAGTTAAAGGATATCTGTTAAGAGTATGCTATATTCGGTGAGGCAATATAAATACTTATTACATGCATATATATGTAATATATTATTTCTGCTTTTACGTATTGTTGAATATTGTCTTTTGTGTTGGATTGTCGTTGATTTTACTTACCATTCAGCACATGTACCGTTACGCTTTTGGGCTTTGCATTTGATGGATTACATTGATAATGCCCGGAGTCCGACGGACGCGCTGATTTAATCAGAAGGAACGAAGTCGTCGTCTCACCTTTGTTGGTTACCACGGAGACGCCGCCCCGGGGCGAATCATAGTTGATTATCTGCAAAAAAAAAAAAAAGGCGCCGGGAATTTGCAGAGTTAACCAAAGTACTCGAACATTTATGTGCACAAATAAAAATGAGAGGGGAAATTGGAGAAAGAGAGAGAGAGAGAGAGAAGGAAGAGAGAAAGTGCGCGAGAAACAATCGCAATTTGTATGCGAATTACATTTACGCAGTCGCGTCTCAATTTGATTTTATGTGACATTCATTTTCTAAGCCATAAAATTGCTTGTGCCCAGATTACGCATACGCACTGTTGCACGCAGCTGGAAAATTAAAAACATCGGCCGACTACAAAAAGAAAAAAAAGAAGAAAAAGAAGAAAATATGCATGGCAAAAGAAGAAAGATTGCGAATAAAAGCAAAACAATAAAATTAAATCTGTTCATGGCAAAACTCGCACTAATGGCAACTTCCTACCCACACCCATTTACTGGCACTCCCACTCCGGCGCAACCCTTCTTAAAAGCCCGCTATGCTCTATAGAAAATACATAACAATAGAAGGACTCTGCACAGCAGGAACCCTTACGAATTCCCAATACAATGAACTAAAACATGGCCGTGACTAAAGTCCCAAAGCATGAAGAAAAACACCTAAAATGGAAAACTAAAACGTGGCTTTAACAGCCGCAGGGATGCCACTGACAACAACAGCAACAACAACAACAACAACCAAACCAAAATCCATTTAAAACCCTTGCCTCAACCGGTTTTCTGGGGTCCCTCGCTTGGCATAGTGCTTAAATGGCATTTCCTTGCAGTCAACAAAATAAAAAGGGGGTGCCAAAAAAAAAGAAAAGGAAAAGGAAAACCAAAAGCAAAACCAAAAGAAAAAGAAAAAGTTAAACAGTTTTTGCCAATGCAAAGCTAATTTAAAAGTTACTAAATTGAAGCAGCGCTTCAGATCCCTCATCATTTATAGGCAGCCCCATAATGATAGCCCCCAAAGTAATTGCCTGTCGAAATTGACAAAAAAAAAAAAGAAGAAAGAAAAAACAACACCTTGCACTTACAGCGTTATTGTGGTTCCAAAAGATATAGGCCGGCGGCTCCGGTGAGTTGAGTATGACACAGGTGAGATTTATAGTCGAGCCGCTTTCTATATACAAATCGGGTGCACCGATAATTTCCGTCGAGGGTTCTGCAAAATGAAAAATACCAGAAAAAAAACACAAAGTTAGGTTAACAAAGTTTTTTTTATTAAATACAATGCTGGTCTCCGTTTGCCTTTATATTTGCAGGCTCTTTCAATTAAATGGGCTCGTTTTGTACGTAAATTTAGCTCAAATGAAATGGCAATTAGGTAAAAACCAATTTGTAGCTTGGCTCGGGCTACCGGCCTCATTAGATATACAAGTGTAATTTAAATGCGCAACAATTTCAAAAGATTTCCATTCAAAATTTCCATAAAACTGAAGTGCTCGCTTTCACTTTCACTTTCACTTTTGCAGCACGGCGACCGCTGACCGACGTCGAGCACTTGAATTAACCCCGTGCCATAGCAACAAGTGCAAAAGTTTTCCTTCCAACGGTATTTAATTTGATGGCTCATCATTATTGAAATATAAGCCCAGGAAATTGTTTTCCTATACTTAGACGAAAACCGAAAATGGAAAACTTTCCAAAAACAAAAATGGAAGGGTTCGCCTGCAATTAGAATGCTAATATGCACTGAGCACACACACACACACACACACACGCACACACACACAACATCCTATTAGGCCTAAAAGCTTTGCACAGCTCAAAAGACAAACTGTGACCACAATTGAAATATTGTTATAAATCAATTTCATTCCTGTGTAAATATCATTATTAATTTATGATTGTATATTGTTATGCAACTATAAGTTAAAATAAATAGAAAGCTCTTTAACTTAAAAAACAAATGCTCACAAAAACTCATTAGCTTTCAGCTTAATTACTTATAATTATGATTACTTTATCAACAATATTTATTCTAATTTTATTTGTATTGGTAAAATAACCTTCATATGGCAAAAGACGTTATTTTCCTGGTACTTAAGACTTGACTAAATATTAGCTTACATATTAATAAGTATTAGTTACCTAAAGTAAACTCATTAGCTAAGTTCAATACAGCTTTTGTGGAATAATCATAATGAGCTTGTTTTCGTAATCAGTTTTGAAGTAAACAAACTTTATATTTTAGTACATTTTCTTGGTAAGGAGAATTAAAATAATTCACTTTTTTTTATCTTAGCCTTGTCAAATATATATCGTTTAGTTGTAGTTACGATCCATCTGTTTTTTATAGAAATTATTGTTCGAGATCTCTATAAATTTATTTATTTATGGAAGATACCTATTGCCTCTCTATTACCAGCAGTTAAATATACTTCGCCAAAAACCTCCAGCTTTATATAGAGGTTGAACCACCGCCATATATTGTTGGCAAAACAAAATAGTTGTTTAACAAAATATCCAAAAAAAATCTGCTTTTGTATAGACACATGCTATATACAAATAATATTTGGCCGCTGTTTACAAAATAAGGGCAAAGTTCTTATTTCATGCCAAAAACAGGCGCACAGAAGGAGTCGACTTTGGGTTTGCAAACTTTGTCCTTCTATTGTTGTTTGCCTTGTTAGAATTCTCAACAAGTTCAAGCTACAAGCGATTCTGGTGATTTGCAAAGTTAGAGTGAACAAAAAATGTTGTTGCTGCTAGAACTGGAAAATTCTTAAAATAGCTATAAAGAAAACCTGCTTGCTTTTTGCTGTTTCACAGCTTGTTGTTTAGAATTGTTCCAATAAATCAACATAAAATACTTCTTAAGGTAAAATGTA
This sequence comes from Drosophila lacertosa, assembly GCA_004143845.1. Classification (NCBI taxonomy): domain Eukaryota; kingdom Metazoa; phylum Arthropoda; class Insecta; order Diptera; family Drosophilidae; genus Drosophila; species Drosophila lacertosa. The sequence continues at coordinate 111,009 of SCDZ01000149.1, read as the reverse complement.
CTTATATATAGTTGATTTAGATACGCGACTTTCTACAAAATATGGCAAGTTATTGTAACCAAAAAGAAGCTCAAAAAGATATTATATTTTAAAAAAAAATCCAAAAGAAATTCAAAATTTGGTTTTAAGATAATTTTGAATGTTTTTAGTTGTAGAAAAATGATTGTGAAATATGTATAAATTACAATTTTGAAAATAAAGTTAAAGAAAAAGATTTATTAGAAAGGAGATATACAATTAGGTTTAAATTATAACTAAACATTTTTTGTTGGAGTGCTTAGATTTATTCATGTGATTATAGTATATACATAATTAAGCCATGAGTACACTGATAAAGAAATTCCGGTGAAGAATTTCGATTATCGAAGCTGTTTGTGAGCCAAACCATGTAAAGTTTTGTGTCACAAATAAATGTGCTGAGTAATGATTGATGGTGAAAAAGAATTTGTCACAAAAATAAAGACGAACAAATGAGTAAGAGTACTCGAGTAGAGACTAGCCGAATAGCAGATACTCTTAATTCGAATGAGAGTTGTCTTTACAAGCACTTTTAATAACCTTTACTATTAATTAAAAATAATTCCACATTCTAAAACAAGCTAGAAACTGCTCATATAAATATTGTCTGAACATCTTTTAACATTACATTTTTGTTGAAAAGTGTGAAAATTGTTCTCAACAAATCAAACTTTTAATCACTTCAATTAATGCTTTACTCTTGGATAAAATTGACATAAGTTTCGCATTCACAGCACGTGGCTAAAATTAGAGCCTTCAACTACAGCATTTAATTGCCTAAATAAGAGAAGTCGACAACACTTTTGCTTGGTTTAATAAGTTTTAATTAATGTGTGCGTAATGGATTTAGTTGAACTTACCAACAACAGTCAAGTGGATGTAATGGCTCATGTGGGGAGTTGTGGACACTTGGCACTCGTAGATGCCGGAATCGCGATGCTGGGGATATTTGATTTGTAGCATCCAGTCTTCGGTTTGCTGCTGATGTAGGGCCCGGAAGCGCTGATCGGATGTGTATGTGTAGCGACCCACTGTTAGTAAGTGTATGTCGCGGTGTCGCACCCAGGAGACTTGCAGCAGCATCTGGCGAATAAATGAAATCAAAAGTTGAGCCAAAGAAAGCTGATTTCATTTGAATTTTGCATGTTCAGTTTAATTTATTGGGCAAACAGTTTAAAAAGTCTATTTCACGCGCCAAACTCGGGAAACGAGAGTCCTCAAGCAAATGCAAATTTATTTGCAAATGTTTTATATGCTTGCCAAAAACTTTGACACAAGGCGGCGGCACATGTGACATGAGAGAATGCGCCCCTTTGTCAGGAGACCTGCCCTGCCTACCCTTATCAATATAGCCGCTGGCAACTTTTCTTGGGGGCGGGTACGAGGTTGCCACGGCCACGGCCACGCCCACGCTAATGCACACCTGTTTGGCAACCACCTGCTGTTAACGTGTCTAAGCTCAACATTTTTAAGTGACTGTGATTTAGGGGTGTCCGCCCATCTGTTCCTTTCTCTCTCTCTCTCTGTCTGTCTCTCTCTGTATGTCAGCTGTGTGCATTTTCATTTTCGTTTTCAATTCCAATGACAACAGCTTAGGCGACATGCCGGCCGACGACAGCCGCGACGGCAAAGTTAATGGACAAGAAACCCGCCGACGGACAAACTTCCACAGCAGACGCCCAAAAAACTTTTGCCTGCTGCTTAAAGAAACTTGCATGTAATTAACACCAAATGTGAAGCCAGTTATAGAACACGCGCCAAGCTCACCTGACAGCTTAACCCACCCGTTCCACACTTATCACGCCAGAGTAGCTGTCTAAGTTCAGGCTGCCAACAACCGCGAAATTTACTTTCAGCTTTGCCTCCCACCCACCCCCCCTCCCAACCCCCTCATAACAACCCCAGAAAATCTGCACCGTCTTTAACCAAGTTTATGCGCATTATGCGTGTTTACAATATCGTAAAATTTGTGTATCGATTGCAGCCAAAAGAAAAAAAAAAAATATATATATATATATTATTTTTTGTATGCTGGGCAAACAACATCAGCGGGCAAAATCTTTGACGTTTTTATAGCTCAATTTGCAGTGCGCACGAAAGTATGCTTTAAAATTGTTATTTGAATACCCTGTAGCGAGGTGGTAAAGTGGGGTATATTAACTGCATAATCAATTAAGTACAAAGCAAATGTTGTGTGAATACAGTTTCAATTTCAATATATATAAGAATTGGCTTAAATTCACGTTCATTATTTATTAATGTTTTTACAGGGTATCTCATTGTGGTATTATTGTTAACACTCGCTTGTTTTCACGCGCTTAAACTTTTTCGACAGACTTTACTTTTGCTTTGAATTATTTAGAAGCGCTTTTGTTTTTCATGAGGCTGCCATTAGGGGGAAGGAGTCCAGGATTCAGGACGAATGGCGGAGAGCGGGCAAGCTTCTTTAAACTCATTACCGCTCGCATGCTGTTATCAGCGGCAGCCGTTAAAATGTCGACTCCGACTGCGACTCTAATGAAAAACGCCATTAATAATGTAGAAAACATAAACATCCGTTCGCTGTTTATCATTACACATAAAACAGAAGGCGGCTGGCTTAAACACCTCCGATTTTTTTTATCAGTCGCTGCTGATCCGGCTTAGTTAAGTTTGCCAAAAATCTCGGCAACAATGATGTATTACTTCATTGGTAGCGAAGGGAACTTGGCTTTGACGGAAATGGAAATTGCGTTTAAAAGTTCGCAGAGCTTTGGTTTTCGGCTTGCGGCTGCCGATGCTGTGGCATGCCACAAGGTGAAAGCTAATTAGGCTTTCAGCTGACAGCTCAAAGAAATTAATTTGCCGTTATCTGCCTTTCACGAACACTGCAATGTGTGTGTGAAAAATATTGCAAAAGATTCAAAACAAATGATATGGATACAATCATAATTTTATTTAAATTATATGAAGACTGAATTAAACTGATTTTTTTTTAAAGAAACACATTTTGAATAAATAAAAAATAAAGTAACATTTTTTTACAAATTTATTTTATTGATAAATACTTAAGAAATATATTAATTTATAATTTTATAAATAACTAAAGCTGACAATGTTAGTTCAACTCTCTCAAATTGTCCTGTCAATATCATTTTAATTATTATTCAATTGTTTAATAAAATTATTATTGTTATTTAAATCATTTAAATCAAGTTTGGATATGCTGTCAAAAATTGTAATTGAATTTGTGACAGTTTTAATAATATTTAAAACAACGAATGTCGCTTTTGTTAACATTTCAATCCATTTATAATGGAGTGCAGCTTAGTTTATTAGAATCGTTAATTAACTTGCCAGTTGTCTGTTGGTGATCGATGAAGTTATTCAACTAATTCGCAACGAATGAAGTTGCCAACCAAACCTTAACTAAATTGAACCGAACCGCACCGAACCGAACCGAACCGAACCTAACCGACCTGACCTGACCTGACCTACATCTGCATGTGTTGAAGGCAGGTCCCAAAAAACTTTTTACCTCCCCTGGAAATGGCCCCGTAACGGCAACTACTCGAATTTAATAATCACGCAAATTAGTTTTCGAAACCGCAACTCAAACAGCGGCGACTTTCCCAACCCAAACCAAACCCACCCACCCAATCCCCCCAAGCTAACCAATTGCAGGTGGCAACCGTTAGCCTGGCCGACATGTAACATATTATTATCGGAAAATAAGCTCAGACCATCGGCGGCGGCACAGGAAGCGGCGGAAACCAAATGACTACGGCGCAGGTTGCAAAACTAAAACCCAACAAAAAAAAGAAAAAAAAAGGAAAACCAACCAAACAAACAAATAACAAAATGAAAAGCTTTTGCATATTTTCTTCTCATTTTTTTTTTTTTTTTTTGGGTAACGTCCCAGTAGTCGATTTGAATAGTTTGCCAGGTTGGTTAAAGCCTAGGCCGGAAGTGTGTTGGTGTTAGACAGAGACAGAGACAGAGAAAGAGAGAGAAGGGGCGAAATTGTGTGTTTGTGAAATGTTTGCGGCATTTCCTTCCGCACACAGCACGACGAAAGTTGAATAAAGTAAAATCTGTTTCCTGTTTCGGTATAATTAATCATTTTGTTTGGCAGCGGAACAATTAGCCAAAGCCGCCATGTGGGCGCAGTTTACGTGCTAATTAGCTAAAAAACATGAAACGTAACAAACACACACACACACACACACACATACAACACACAAACACACACACTCGTTTTACAAATCACATTTTGATGGCAGCTAATGACATAACAATTGCAAGAGCTGGTGGCTGAGTGGGAGACTTGAGTTGATGGCTATGAGGGAACCTGAGTTGGGGCTAAGGGTTAGTGTGGTCTGTTGGCTAACTTACCGTCTTGTTGCCCAGATTCTTGACACGACAATTCAAGTAGGCCGTCTTGCCCAGCAGCGCGGTAACATTCTTCGAGGCGCTCTTGTCGAAGTAAGGACCGTTGTTGCGCGGGTCCTCGGCCAGATCGATGCTGTTGCGATGTAAGCCGGAGGCGGCGGCCAGCGCTGCGATTGAGTTGCCCTTGTGCAGGCTGCTGCTGGCAATCCCGCCCATTGCCGTTGTTGTTGTAGCGGAGTTCGAGCTGACGCTGGAAGTGGAGCTGCTGCTGTCAGTTGTCATTGAGCCAGTGCCGGTCGCTTGGCCATTTTTGCTGCTTCCGCTGCCATTGATTGTGCTGGTCATGCTTCCGCTTCCGACAACACCATTCCCAGCACCAGCTGCTGCTGCTGCTGCTGCTGCTGCTGCGGCGGCTGCTGCTGCTGTGGCAGCATCGCCTTCATTTGGTATGGCATTATTACTGCTGCTCATGTCCTTTGACTTGTAGGAGTCACGCTGCGCGGCGAGCACTGCAAAGAAGGACATTCGGAGAATTGTGTAATCAGTAATCAGTAATCAATGCAATACGCAGTCACAGTTCAATCGGCAACCATTTTAAACGCCAAACAATTGTCTTGCAATTTGATTGGCGCACACGAACGAATTGCATGTGTTAAGGAAATCATTATTGTAATTGCATCCGTTGCATATTTCGGAATGTTCTGACTTCCATTTCCGTATCAATTTCAACATATGAGAGGCGAGAATCATTTTAAATATATTACATTGTAGCAAACTAAATCGGAATTGGCATTCAGAACATTCAAAAACACTTTCAGCCAACAGCATAAAGTATAGAGATAAATTTAAGCCTTAAATATGAGCTGTATGTGATGATTATATGACTGCGATACATCTTGATCTAAGTATAGGTATAAATATATGCCAAAGAGCATGGATTACAAAACATACCTTAGTTTAACCTAATGAGGCAAAACTGCATACAAATTATATTGAAACACGTGAAAATATTCCCTTTTGATACTTTCGGATAGTTCGGATAAATCGGATAATTCCGGATAAATTCGGATAAACCCGGATAAGCCAACAACTTTGCATATCATATGCAAAACCCCCAAAAAATGTTCAAGTGACAAATTTCCAACCCATAAATCGATATACACGTTCACAAATGACAAATATATAAATGCTTTCAGCTTTCTATAAATAAAAATTAACCAAAGTAGCCAAAAATAAGTCGAATATAATTGGTGACCTTCTCGAAAACTACCCTAGCCCACTTAACTACCTTTTAATAGCATGGAAAATTATCTAAGACTTCAAGTAAGAGCTTTCTAATGGCAACATAAACCTGTGTATGGCTGTCACTTCACTAAGATCTAATTACGTGAAATGTAAATTGGTACCTACTTTGGCAATATCGTAACCATAATTGTTCAATTAGTTCACATTTAGCCATAACAGCCTTAACTGGTTTTCAACTTTTTGGCCCCGACCGAAAAAGCACATGTTAAACTTTTTGTGTTTTAACCCGACATTGTTTGCCTTCCATCGATAACCAAGCCACGCACACACGCACACACACTATTTTCAGCTTGGATACCTTGCAACCATTTAGGTAATTAGCAAATTACGCACACACAAACACACCAACACACACACGTGCTTTGGCTTTGTTATCCGCACATCGCATATGTGGCATAAACTTTCGTCTTGCGCTTTTTTTTGTTGGTTTTATGCTTGGCGTTTATCAAATTTTCATGTTTTTGCGCAGAATAAAACCCCACTTGGAGTAGCTTGCTGTTGTTGCTGTTGTTGTTGTTGTTGTCGCAGTTACGACCAATTTTTATCCACCGCCATTTATCCCATCACTTAACAGCGAGAGCAGCTAGGACAACGACGCCAATACGTCTGGTTGAGACACATATGTATGTGTGTATGTGTGTGTGTGTGTGTGTCTGTTTTTATTCCTATAACATAAGTGTGCGTGTGTGTTTGTGTTTGTGTTTGTGTGTTGGGCACTTGATACGCTTATTACGCCCAGGCAGAGCATTTTTATGGCGAGCTGGGCGACCGTTTTATAGTTGGCAGCCAGCGACTTTATTAGATTAAACATGTTGTGCACGTTGCCCCAAGACTGTCAGCCGCACACACACCCGCTCACACACACACACACACACACGCGCACACACAACTTATCTAGCTCGTTTGCCGTTGTTAGCCATCCCGCCCCTGGTCATGTTTTGGCCAGATAAGTCGCATATATCCTTCGTTGTTGTGTGCGCCAGCAGAAGCTGTTGTATTGACAGCCTCAAGTCCGACACGGCCCAAACAACAATGGCAGCAAACTCATTCACCCGACTAGACAATACTCTGTTTTTGAAACTAATGTCAGCTATAAACATATGGGCAAAACTGTAGCTGAATTGTCAGCAACATTGTTAAGATAGTCCTAACATAGTTTCTAGCTATATTTAAAAATGCAATTTGATTTTTTATAACTATTTATCTATGGATCTATTTGAACATCTTTGAATAGCATAACATATAGTGAAAAACTAACAAACTAAATTTAATTTTAAAGCATGTTAAAAATTATTCTTATATTTTTATTATTATATTCTTAAAATGAAAAAAGTAAAACCAGAATAAAATTTTTATCTTTTTTAATTTCTCAAATAACAACTTTAGTGTTTAGCTAAAAATAATGCAAGCTTAAAAATATTTCTTAGATGGCTTAATAAATTTGTAAGTTATTCTAAACTTTCAGCCATTAAAGTATTAGGTACTAATGCGGGAAAACATGCATATTCTAAGGAACGAATATACCCTGACTGCCCTTAAAAACAGAGTATTGCAATAGCCACGACAGCGGCCAAGGCAACATCTCAACGTCTGCGTTGACTTTCATCTTCGCTGTCCAATTGCCAAGGCAAACAATGTTGCTAATAACTTGCTGCAACGTCAGAGTCCCAGGACTAACTGTGGCTAGTCCCCCCCCCCCCCGCCCCCTCTTAAATACCCACCACTGCTTTCTAACTGTCTTCGCCAACATGCGTCTGTCTGGGTAAAACAACATGATAAATAAAGAGCCGCTGGCTAGAAATTAAAATAAATTGACTGCTTGGGATGCGGCAAACGCAACGGTAATGGCAACAACAACAACAACAACAGAAACAAAAACAACAACAACATAAATTACAGACTCAATATACTTGCTTAAAAACGCCCTGCAGAAATCAAAAAGTCATATGCCGGGTCGTTCCGAAGTCGCGACGTCAACGTCACCGACGACGTCGACGTCGGCGTCGTCGGCGTCAGCGTCGACGTCAGCGTTGAACAAGAAGCGACCGCAGGGCATGTTCCTGTTGCTGTTCTTGTTCTTCAGTTTGTTGTTGCTGTTGTTGCTTAGTTTGTTGTTGTTACGCCCGCGCTGTTATTATTAACATGGCGCTGTTGTTGTCAGAAACATTTGAAATGTCAAAACTTTTTGCTCACTTGCTCGTTTGTGGCCAACACACGCACACACACATGGTGGTGTACGTGTTTGTGTGTGTGTGTGCTAGCTTGAAATGACGTCTCGAAAACTTTTAAATTTTTAAATTCACTTAAAAAATTAGAAATCGTTGTCGCCCCCTCGGCATAAACTTCTTTAAATATTTAAAGGTATTGCGCAGCTTTTATTGCTGTTGTGTTTTTCATCTTTTTTTTTCTTTTTTTTTTTTTTTCGAAACATAAAATTGTGCGAAGTATGCGCTAAATTAAATGAGGGAAGTCGTACGCTGTCTGTCATTTGAATATTTTTGTATATTCAACTTTTCTTTTTTCCTGGATTTTTTTTTTTATGATTGGGGTTCTTGACTTTTTGGCAGTTGACAATTTTTTTTGGTGTCACTTTTATGGCTTTGTGTTTTTTGGACTGGTTTGAATGAGTTCGGCTGAATTTGGATAAATTCAGTTGTGTTGTCAATATTCAGATTAATTACAAATGTTAAACAAGACCTTACTCAATTTATTTATATGAGTAAGCTGATAAATAATATGCTGTCTATTCATAAAATGTATAAATATATTTTCTCAACTCTTAACTTGATTGAGGTTTCTTTCTTTTGGCAGTTCACAAAATATAAAATATTTTTTAAGACTTTATTGCAAGACATAAAAGTCAGGTTTGTTTTTAAGTTTTTACAGTTTTCAAATATGTTTGTATAAAAAAGGAACTTTTAGTAGGAAAATGTTTTTTTAATTAAATTTACTATCTCAGTATAAGCAGGAATAAAATATAATGGTATATATATTTAAAAGTATAGAGTATACATATTAAAGAGCAGTTGTACATAAATGAATAGTTAAAATTATATACTTAAATTCTCAACATGTTCCTAATATTTTATTGTGTCACTTATCGAAAATGTTTAAAATACGCATTATTTTTTATATTTTTTCCAGACTTCTAAGACGAAGTTTGGAAATGTTTACCCACAAAAAAAAGTTACTTGAGGATTTTAAAAATATAATGTTTCCTAGTTAAAACCATTCCGATTTGCACTATAAAAAGTGTGCTTGTTGTTCTCACAGTTAAAAAATCTGTGCCTTAGGAAAAACAGTTTTTGCTTCATATCTTCAGTCACATAAATAACAAATCTAATATTCAAATAATTAACGGATGCAATTAAAAACAATCTAATTCGAGAACATCAGCTGTTGGGCGGCCCCAAGCACAATGCCAATCTGATGGACTTGTGCCAGTTCATTAAAGACTAATGATCAGCAGACAGGCAGCACTCAGGTTAGAGTCTCAAAGCCCAGAGGCAGAGCCTCGTCATTAGGCGCACGGCATATGAAAAATGAAAGTGAAATAAAAGTGAAAGTGAAAGTGAAATGATGAAGGGCCAACCAAACAACCAAACAACCCCCTCATTCCATTCATTCCAGTGCAGTTACTCATGCTGATACTCCACATGGATTGGCCACACAATCAGGGCATGGCAAATCGCTGGGGACTTTGATATATATACATATATACGCCCAGTTAGCCGGGCAGGCCCGAACATTGATTTCCCAAGACTTTTTGTGCAGGCGCAGCGCACAAAATTAATTACCTAACCTAAAAATGTGAGCGTTGAAAAATGCCAAGTTGGCAGCGCCGCCTCAATTTTTTTTCTTTTTTTTTTTTGTTATCCTTTTGCTGCTGACTCATTGGGCATGACAAGGAAATGAATGATATCGAAAATCGAAATCAATAAATGAAATTGGTCAAATCAATTTGACAACAATTGCAAACTGGGGCAAACAATTTGATTAAAAACCGGGTTGGCAGGTCAGGCAAAATGAAGAGTGGGGGGGGGAGGGGGGTGGTTGGGTCTTCACTGTCACTTACCTCCATTGCCGGATATCACAACGATGACAACGACCAGCATGCTGAGCATTATCAGCGCCCGCTGGCAGCTGCTGCAGTCAGCGGCGGATGCGGCGCAGGTTGTTGTTGTTGTTGTTGCTGCTGCTGTTGCTGGCCAAAGCCGTGTGCAATTTGTGTTTGTTGTCGCCGTCGTCGTCGTCGTCGTTGTCGTCGTCGGTGCCAGCTGCGGATCTGTGTTAGCTTGCCGCTGTCGTTGTCGTTGTTTTAAATTCGTTCGTTGCTGCTGCTTTTGCTTCGGCTTTGGCTGCTTTTGCTGCTTTTGCTGCTGGCGCGTTTCCATTTGAAAAGTTGCCATAATATTTCACTCGTCCTTTGTGGAGTCGCTGCTGGTTTTTCGGGGTGCTAGTCCGTCACTCTCGGGCCGGGCTTAGTTGGTATGCGCACTTGAACCTAGTCGGGGCATGGGCATATTTTTTTTCTTCTATTTTTTTTGGCAGCTAAACAACTGGGGGGGCGTGGCTGGCCGCCTTATTAGCGCCTGCCATATCGCCGCGATGCGTGAAATTGCCGAGCCGACTAACAAATTGCTCGGCGCTGCTTCGTTTTCCTATTCCTGTTCCTGTTCCTGTTCCAGTTCCAGTTGGTTTTGTTGCTGCTGTTGTTGTTGTGAACAGTTATTGCTGCTGCTGCTGCTGCTGTTGGCCCAAACTACTTTGCATTTGTTCTGCTCGGCTGCTGCTGAGAAATCGCTGTCATTTTTCCAGCGATTTATATTCTATTTAATTCCACTTTAACACGATATCACTGGGCATCACTTCATCTTCATTAGCGGCCGCTGCCGGCCAATACGGCGGCTCTGATTGCGATTGTCCTGTCGTCCTTTGTCGTGGCCTCGTCCTTGCCGCAACACAGCAGCTGCAACAAAAAGCCAGTTTTGTGAGATGTGAGCGCTAAAATGTTTGGAATTTCATTAAAAATTCAAATGTCAAAGTCTAAATAAATGGAAATTTGTGTGTGTGTGAATGCGTGTGTTTGTGTGTGTGTGTGAGCCGGCACGTGCTGTTTTCCGACCTTGCTCTGTGTGTGTGTGTGTGTGTGTGTGTGTGTGTGAGAGAGTATCCTATCTGTTTAGGTGCCGGCAGTCTGAGGCAACTCAAATATTTTATATATAATATCCCGGCCTTGTCTTCCGCCCTCGTTTGTTTGTTTGCTTTTTGAATGTCTTTCTGTAACTGGCGAAAAAAAAACAAAAAGAAGGAAAGCTGCCAAATGTTTCCTTCTGAGGGATATGTTGGCCCAAAAATGATAATCAAAACAGGTCGTGTTTCAAATGCCAGCACAAAAATGTTTTAATGGATATCTATGTGATTTTGCTTAAATTGCAGACTTCACAATAAATAAGTATGATTAAAATTTGTGGAATGCCACTTGCAAGAGTTTCCTGTTAAATAAAAAATAAAGGAAGGACTGCTGCAAAGATATCCTGTTCGGAATTTGTAGCTATTGTTAAATATCTTTTTTTTAACTTCTTCTTTTTGAACTGTTAGTTCCTATTAACTTTTTATAATTATTTTATTATATTAACTCTCTCTATAATATACTGTTTCTATAATCACATAGATATTATTATTATTATTATTATTATTAAGAAGCATTTTTTTCTTTCTGCCTATATCATAAATCAACATAGCCCCTTTTCACCCCTTTCAATGAGTTCACCCACACAATTTTTAAATATTCTTGCCCCACAATTCTTTCTCACAAAAAGTTGCGACTAATAAAATTTAAGCAGACCAATTCGACCCTTTCTTTGGAACAGCAATTAGAAACAAAGTTTGCGCAACTTAAATTAATTAGTGTTCTGAAAGCCAACTGATTAAAACTTCTTCGTGGAAGTAAATTGTTGAAGCTCAAATTATTCGTCTAAGTTTGTCTTCGACAGTAAATGCCATTTATTATTATTTACAAAATTGATATAAATTGTTAAATAAAGCTTTCTCTTATTTAAAATATATTGCTTGAATCTTCAAAGCTTTCTCTTGTTGGCCGAAATTAAATATCAATTTTACTTTACTGCCTACTTTTTGCATTTCTTTTTGAACAGACATTTTTCTACCCCTTAATCACATTTCTTGTTATTCTCCCCATTCATCTATAGTCTAGTATAAAAATCTTAAATCTTAAATCTTAATTTCAGCAGTTAAAGCGCTTAAGGGCAAACAGCTCGACTTGGAGATAAAATTTTTTTTTCATATTTTAAATGTTTTATTTCATGCCCACATTTCAAAATTTTGCTTTGATTTGGCGCAGTGTAAACGCAGACAAGAATACACTACAACTTGTTCGACTGTCTTTTGAAGGATGAGTTTTCATTTAATATTTATGAATATTTAATGGAGTTGAATTATAATATCGAATTAAATTTTAGATATATTTCTATAAAATTAATAAAAAGAGAGAAAGTTTTTTTGTATAGAAAATTGTATCACACTTTATTGTCTACATTTTTAATTTACTTTTGTACATAATTTTACTGGCTAATCTACTTAAACTTTTTTTGTTTTAATCTCTGTGTTTAAATTTATTATTTATTATATTTTCCCATACAAAGTTGACAGACGCATTTTGGTAAAATATAGTAATGAAAGAAATTAGCTGAATGCTAAAATGTATCTAAAAAAACTTATATAACAAACAAACAACAGATACTTTAATGTTAAAAGTCTATAACAAAACAATTTTAAGCAATAAAACTTGCTATCGACAACAAATTTCTAAGGCCTTATCAAAAGTAATTTTATGTTCTTAATAAGGCTCTTGGGACAGTTCAAAGACTTTCAACTGTTGGCTCATAATGTTAAAGTGGTTATTAAAATAATGGCCAACAAATAAGCAACTAAAGTAATTCCAAAAAAGTGCTTATCCAAAAAAAAAAAATTAAGAACAATCAAAGCAAAAGTTACACGCGAATTTCTAAAGCTGAAATAATATAAAAGAGAATGTGGCTAGAAGACATTTGGCTAAGATGGCAAAAAGGACAACACACGCTGAGATGCAATGTGTTAGCTTGACGTGAGTAAGAAAGGTATTTCAACTAGCCAACAATGAGGAAAGCCAAGGTGAGCTATTTTTTTATATTTTTTTTTTTTATTAACTATAATTAGTGTCAAGGTTGGCGTTGCGTATACGCCGCGTGGCTCACAAGGAGTGAGTGCAGCTAAAGCTGAAGCACGTCACGTTGATGGCGCATTAAGCTGTAAGTGCCTGGGCGTGACTGAACAGATTGCCCGACCACCCACTGACCCACCCACTGGTCCACTGACCCACTCGTCCAATCGTCCACTGGCGATGCATAATTAAAGCCCTGCGCCTCATTATAATTTCCATTAAAAAGTGCGTCGCAGCCACCACAAAATAAAATGAGTTCGAGGCGCTGTGCAACACTTTCAGGCCGCGATGCCCTTTGGCGGATATAACTTATATATATATATAAATATATATATATATAATATGGGTCATTGGCTGTGTTGACAGCTGTCGCGAAGGCGCACAAAAGTGGCAATCTGGCCACGCCCTGTCGCCTTCAGTTAATGCATGAAATATGCATGTCGTGTAATTATATTTGATTAAAAACAATGCACGTTGGCCAATATTAATTTCCTTTAATTATGTTGCGCCCCGTGCGATTGTTGCACATTTTTAAATTTGCGTTATGCATAATAAATTAATATTTTTATTGGCCGCATAAAACAAATATATACATGTGTACATATATATACTTATTTATTATTTCTCTTCCTTTTGTTTGTTATTTATTTTTAATTTGCATATTATTTTTTATTTAAAACGAGCAAAACAATCTACAAAAGTTTTTTCACCACGCAAAACAACAAAAAAACGCATTGAAAACAATTTTCAAATAACTGCAAATAACAGTTTGTCGGCAATCCAACAGATCGGAAAGAAAAAAAGGTTAATCCGCTTTAACCTTACAAAAATAACGAAATATATTCGGAATGACAAAAAATTCAAGTAATATGCAAATTTATATTCACAGCTTTACGCAGCTAATCTGTGCTCCAACAAAAAATATTAAAAACTTAAATGGAAATTTACACAATTCCACAATTTATCTCAATTTAAAAATTTATTGCGTCAATATATATTGAATCTGAGTGAATTCCTTTGTCTGCCTCTTATCTTCTACCCATTGCGTAATTATGTATTCAGGTCTCTGTCTGAGTGCAGACACGGCCTCAATTTGACTTATGCATTTTTTTCTTTTGGCTTAAAACTTATATGAAAGAGTTGAGGTGGGGAATACCCCCAACAATTGTGTTCTAGGTCAAGTACTTAACATAGTTTTTGATTGAAAATGAAAATTCATTTAGTGCACTTCACGAAAAGGATCATTTTTTCAGTGCCATCTCCAATTCATGAAAATATTCGCTTCTGAAAGCTTTTCACTTCAAATTAAATATAATAAAGCAAATTACTCTTTTTAAATACTTCAATTATTCAAAATATGTTATTAATTTCAAGAGGGAAAACAAAGAATTCTTAAAATCTTTAACTTAAAATATTTGCAAATTAATAATAAATTAATAATTAATAATAATAAAAGCGCTTTTTAAGTTATTCATTATGACAATAATGGACACGTATTTAGAATTGAATTTTTATTCATGAGATTCCTGTTAGCATTATTCTTTTAAAGGTAGATTAAGAATCTAAACTCTCGACAGAACATCATGATATATACATATCTATATATCTTTTAAGCAGAATAGAAAGACGTCTAAACAGTTAATAAATTTGGTAGAAATTTTTATAAATACTTAATACTCGTGTTGAAATACCAAATAAATATAAGTATATAGTGTTTATTTTGGTCAAAGAATAAAGAAGTTAGTGGTATTCAATGTAATTTATATGACTTATGGATATGTGAATTTATATAGTATATAAATAGATAGAGCTTCGCGTAGGGTTACTAAGTGTAGAGTAAGTTAGCGCTAACCATCCATTGCATAAATAAATTAAAGGTAATTTAGATATATTTTTCCATACATATACTAACAAAAATATCTTCGACATTTACATAAACATTAATATAGGAAATCTTGTCATACAAACAGTCTCTGAGATCGAAGCGATTATAAAGGCAGACAAATATAAAACTAAATCGACTCAACTCTAAATGGTAACTAAGAAAATACAAATATATACATTAGCAAAGGATAAAGCTACCAGTGTTACTTAATGTTAGTTGAGCTATAACTAATTTATAACTTAATACAAAATAATAACAATATAATTTCTAAAGCCAAGCCCTATTCCTTCCATAAGGTGAAGAGTCTTGATCTTTACAAAATTATACAAAAACTAGGTTTTTACCATAAAAGACTACGCAAAGTAATCATATATAAATATTTATATACACTCGGCAAATTGTTTATCATTTCGTAAGGTAATAAAAAAGGTTTTCCAACTAGTCTGCAGCTCTTTCTCCTACCAATAAAAAACAGTAATCAATTTAACAAACCCAAGTTTGTTGGCCCAACTTGCGACCTAGTTAAACACTTTGAACTGGAGCAATTTTAATTATTTCTTGCTAAGTGCGCAATAATACTAAGTACGTGGACTAGTTGAACGTAAAAAGTTAACAACATAATGACAGCAATTACTCATTTAATTTTCATCAGCAATTTTGACAAGTTCTCAATCAATTGCTACCAAATCCGCCCATTTATTTGTGGCTAATGAAAAATTGATATCCAATTATCCATTGGTCAATACTGCAAAATGGCGTCTGATTAATCGAACAAAACAACAACATCAACCTCTATAGAGAGCACTTAAAGTTGTATTCGCCGGAAGTGAGAATAATTAATGGGTTTGGGAAAGTTTTTGAAGAATATAGTTATACAGGAAAATATGTGGATCAAATTGGAAATACATATGCTTTAAATTAGAAATGCTTGCTTGTTAAGATCACTTTATCAAATAACTGATCGATCGATCGAAAACTTAACTTTCAAATAACTTGACTATTTTAAAATAATCCTTATTTTTTATGGTGACAAATTCATAATTGATTTTCAAAAATATCTTATTAGATCAGATTTTGTATGAATAACAAATGTCAAACAAAAAAAATAAATTCCATTCCATCGATTCAAATAAAAAACCTAACTTCTATTCTAACATAAATCTGCCATGATTTTAAATAATTGCTCGCTGAGCTTGTATCATAATTAAATTGAATATTGCATAAAGTTGGCTCGATTTTCTCACTCTGGCAAGGGGAAATCAACCACACAACCACCCACCGGCCACCCACTGCCCACCCACTGCCGAAGCCGCTGGACAACCGCTGTGTGTCATCATCAAATAAACCGCAAACAAAGTTAAGCTAACCAGAATTATAAGCCACGTGCCTGCTGTTAAATGAAAGCCCCACCGGAAAACCCGTTTCGTGGTTTTTCCTTTCCTTCCTTGTTTTTTTTTGGATCAAAGTATTTGGCGATTATCTGGTTTAACCAAACAATAAAATACGAAATTATTGGCTAATTAGCTTATAGCACAAATGGAATTTACCTTTCTATAGCTGATTTAACGAGTGTTCCTTTTCCGGGTTGTTTCTGTTTTTGTTGTTATTGTCACAGTTTTTTTTTTTGTCATTCCAATAGCCAAACACTGATTCAGTTAAAGTGTTAAATTGTTATTTGGCTGCAACTTTAAACTGTGCACTGCGGAAGCCGTTGAAAATGCTGGAAAAATCACACTGAAAAATCAAACCAAACGCACAGAAAAAAGGGATAAAATTACAGAGCTGTAAAACGGGTTTGGGGGTTTTCTTTTTTTTTTTTTGCTTCTTTTGCGCCCATGGCTGGCCAAAGTGAAAGGCAAACGCGCAGCATAAAATGCGGCGTAAAAATAATTTCTTTATCCCTTTTTTCTCGCGCTGGCCAGGTTTACACACATGTGCCTGGCAACCCTGGCAGCCCTTCTCATGCGTTTAATGTTTGCGTTTCGGGGCTGGCGATTTTATTAGAAATGCAAATTGTTATGGGCTTTGTTTTTGCCCTTAAATTATGTGACAGCTTTGGGCTGAAAGAACCACAAACAGCCCAGAAAGTTAGTCCAAAATCAGCTTATTCACTGTGTAATTGATGTAAGTTTTTTCTTTTGCATTTAAATGAATTCATTAGTTAAAAACAGTTCAGTCAAAATTATACAGTTTGTTAAAGGATCTCCTGTTAAGTTATAGTTCCCAAGGATATTTCACGGCAGAACGTAATTTATTGCAACTGTTTCTGAATCGGTAATTTTTCAAGCGCTTTAGGCAACACCTGGCAGCAGCAGCAGCAGCAGCAGCAAAATATAAAAGGGGCAAAAGTTATTTTTGGTTCGGCCTTCGGGATAAAAAACAAAATCAAAACAAAGTTGGGTAATATTTATTTTTTTTTTTCATGCCTGTCCTTGGCTAGCCACATGCCCACGTGCATCATGGTGTGGTATGGTGTGGGTTGGCAGCTGTGAGCCACTGTGCAAACTACAGTTGCGTCTCAGTTTAAAGCGTTTTTTCGGAAGAGTGTTTAAGTTGACACTTTTTTACTCGACACTTGAATGAACGGCATTCATTTGCATATTCGTGATGATGTTATTAAACACTGTGCGCACTTAAGTGTTGCATATTTATGTGGATCGCATTCGGAATTGGCGCTCGCTCACTTTATGAGTTGGCTGCTATTTTAGCTTAATTATTTATTTACCATTGCACGGTGAACAACTTTTACTTTCAGCTCGTTGCCGCACCTAAAGCACACGCATACACACGCACACAGCACTGCGCGTATATGTGTGTTGAGAGTTGGCTGGTTTGTGTGGGTGTATGTGTATGAATTGTCTTGACACTGGGCCAAAGCTGAGCGGTTCTACCGTTAGAACGACCGAACGACACGACTGCACTAAATATACTGAAAGCAGCACTCGAATACACCACAACACAAACGAAAGGCAGACAAGGCACCGAGGCCGACAGCCGACAGCCGACAGCCGTCGCCCGACGCGTGGCAAGGAGAGAGAGCGCGTGCGAGAGCTCGCTCAGAGAGCGCGAGCTTTTGGCTGGCAAAGCACAGTGGTACACAAGCGTTAGACAGCTCAACACATGTGCGGTCGCTTCCAAGCGCTCTTTCAACTTTCGAACATTCCACTGCGAACACACTCTCTTAAGCCTTGCCGGCGCACATTTCATATGCAAATGCTCTTAAGGCCAAAAGTTATGGTTACCGTTACCGTTACCGTTGTCGTTTGCTTGCTTCTTTTTGTTTTTCCCGCTGACACATTTACAATCGGCACTTGCTTCGACAATTTAAACTCACGGCAGCCAATTAATTGATTAAGCTTAAACTTCAAATCCTTTCCTTATCCCACACGCACACTTTGACTGTGGGAAAGGAGGTAGACAAAGCATAAGAGAGCGAGAAGGGCAGAGACTAGTTAAGCACTTGGGGCGCATTAAGCTCCTTGGCTGTCTGCCCAGATCAAGCCCAGGCCCAGGCTCAGGCTCAGGCCCGCCCTGCGGGCCAGTCGCAGCCCACTTTCAATTCAGTTAACTGACACTGACACTTGCACAAAATTAAAAGGATTCAGCCCGAAGTCGCCTTTTTATGCTTTGTGTGTACCCAATTCCAGCTCTGCACAGAACCATTTTAAAGTGCACAATTCGAAATTTAAGTTTGTTAAGTTTTTAAGTTAGTTATTTTTATTTAATGCTGTTTTTAAGTATTTCAGTTTATTTGATTCCCTGCGATCCTTGCAGTCTAAAAGTTAAAAGAAAAACATTACAAAGATAAAGAAAAATTAAGTGCAGCTTGTTTGAAGTGTGATTTCCTTGAACTACTTTAATTTATTTAAATTTTTTTAGAAAAAAAAATGGCAGAACTTTTTAATATTATTTTTTTTTTTTTCAAAAAAGTCCAATGTTGACACCAATTAAAAACTGAAATTATAAATACATTAATTATTTTTTGAAAAATGTAAATCTAAGTCTAAAAAAATGTGCTTTCTTTTAAGTTGCTTTAAGGAAATGTTTGAAAATACGATTTTGTTATATTTTTTTTAAAAATTCTGATATTATACTTGAAGTATCATTAAATGAACAATGTTTTTGCATAACAAGTTTTTTTTAATAATTAATAAAAAATAAATATTCAACATATTTTAATGCAAATAAACATGCTTCTACTCCAAATCCAGCTGTGTATGTATCTTTGTATCTATTGGATTACCTTCATAAATATCTTCTCGAAAATTACATTTGAATTGAATGGAATTTGGTTTTTTATTAAGAAATGTGCCAATATTTATTGCTCTTATAAAAAGTGAAGATTAACTGAAAATCTGTCTCTTAACGGTTGCCTTTGACTTGGATTGTCTTGGTTCAATTGCATTTGTACATCATTCGTATTTTGTGTAGATCGCCCTCGGAAGGGCCACGGGTCTGACCCATTTCGCGTTCGACGGGCTCGCCGTTGACGAGAGCACGGATTGTGGGCTGGCCAGGATCCTTGGCGAAGGCGTTCTTCGGATAGTGCATGACGCTCTCGAAGTCGTAGGGCACGTCGTAGGTGGTGGTGGCTGACTCCGATGTGGCCATGAACTGGGGCCAATACTTCCTTGGTATATTCTCGTAGTCCACGACCACGTGACTGTCCCGATCCGGCCGACTCTGCTCGTGGTACAGGCCCAGCACGTGCAGCGCCTCGTGCTGAATGACGCCCGGCCGCGCCAGGCAGCTGGGCGATAACAGGACATCGTGCGAACCGGCGCCCAGGAGCGGCAAAGGATTGTAGCCAATGCGCGTGCCGCACAAGTTGGGCGAGCGCTTAAAGTAAACGTAGCGACGTCCTGCGGGCGGCGCCGCCTCCACCTCCTCGAACTGCAGGCAGGTCTGCTCATTGAAGGTGGCGACAGCAATGCGCACATTGTCCGCCTCCTCCGAACTATAATCGCTGGCTATGCGATAGAGCAGCCTGCGGCTGGGCCACAGCTGCAGCGGCGAACGCATCGCGTTGCGTGTCTTCGCCTCCGCCTGCTCGTCCTCGGCATCGATCTCGTTGTAATAGTTCTCGAAGTAGCCGCTGCCCTGAGCACTGACACAGGCCACCAGGCCCAACAATATTAGCCACATTTTGTTGCAGTCAACTGGAGCTGGGCTTCCCTTTTATAGTTGGCTCAATGAAACTGCATTT
The DNA here is from genome assembly GCA_004143845.1 of Drosophila lacertosa. Classification (NCBI taxonomy): domain Eukaryota; kingdom Metazoa; phylum Arthropoda; class Insecta; order Diptera; family Drosophilidae; genus Drosophila; species Drosophila lacertosa. Next base: position 91,002 of record SCDZ01000149.1, on the reverse strand, counting down.
GAAGTGTTTTTTCTTTAAAATATAATTATCAGTTTTACGTTTGCATTGAAAGTGACATGCACAGATTAACATAAGTGTTAAGGTGTTAGTTTTTTTTTTTAGTTTTGGACAGATAACAACTAAGAATTAGCAACACACTTCCCCGCTTTGGATAAGCCTGCTCTCCACTCCATGGAGCCAAATTCGGCATTATCCGCTTGCTGCGACTTTAATGCAAATTTGCATAGTTTAACATAGATACAATATTTATATAGTGCACATGTGTATGTGTATGTGTATGTGTATGTATATGTGAATGTGTGTGTGTGTATGTATTTAGATGTGCTACGTGAATACCTTTTTCGTATGCATGACAATATAATTCAATCATATAACGACTACACTGGTGGCCAAAAAAAGTGTGCAACCTTTGTTAAGTAAACTTTTTCACAAAGTTTATTTGATGTAAGTTGAAGTCATTTTGTTATTTTGTTATTCCTTATATAAATTTAATTTTAATTTAATTTTTATATCCAATTAAAGCCTTTTTGAAAGTCTACTTTAACATTTTTTAAAATGGTTTAAAGATAAATTGCATTTAATCTTTCTATAAATCACTTCAATACTTAAAACAAGTTTTATTCAATTTTATCTAAAGTTTTCAAATTCAAATTTAAAGGCTACCAAAATATTCTGCTAAAAGTTTTTTAAAATCAACAAAATTTAACAACATTTAAAAACTAAAACACTTGAATTATTAATTAAAAATCAACTGTTTTAAGTTTAAATTTATTTAAATTTTTTTCAACACAAATCTGGTAAGTCTTTCTTTTTTTAATTTTGTTTTATTTTTTTAAATACAAAAACAATTTCGATATAAATTTACAATATTTAATCAATTCGCATTTAGTTATTGTAAAGCCTTTTTGATTTGAATTGCATTCCAATTACAAATTGCTCGCAGTCACTTTTTGTGGCCACCAGTGTGCCAGAGGCGTGGCACGCCCTCATGCATTGCATTACAATTGCAATTTGTCGCTGTTCCATAAACACAATAAAAGGCCTCCGCACACGCTTCGACTTATCTCAACATTTGTTTTTTTTTTTTTACATATATATATTTTACATTATTTCTCTATACATACATATTGCATTTCAAGTATGTAAACTATGCATGTGTGTGTGTGTGTGTATGTCTATCGTATGTTTAAGTTCTAGAAATTAGCTTGAGGCTTAGGCTACGTGCTGATACGATCGTTGAGTGCACTGAGAATCGAATTAACCAATAAATATACATGAATTTGTTAATCGTAGTTTTTATATTCGTTCCAAGCTCTGTTGTCGTCGTCGTTTTATTTTATTTGATTTAATGGGGTTTTGAAAGCTAAAGGATATTGCATCGCGTGCGCTGTGTCGCGAACAGCTATGAGGACTTTGCTGCAGCCCAAAGGAGGCGTGCATATTTTGTTTTAGCTGCTCCGACTGCGCAACGTGGCGTATACATAATTTTATGATTATCATTATTTATATTGTTATTATTATCATAATTAATACATACAAAAGAAAAAGAGTAGCAAGAACACAATAAAAACACATTTTGCAAGCAAAATAGTAAACAGCGAATTTGAGTTATTGTTGTTGTTAATTAAGTCGTCGTCGTTGTCGTTTTTTTCTTTTAGTTGTTTTTGATAACTGACTCTTAAGTCATCGTCATGCATCATCATCATTATCATCATCATCATCATAAGGATCGTCAATCGTTTTCAATCCTGATCCAGGATTGGGCACTTCGCTTGCAAACATCACAAATCAGTTCCTAGTCATTAGTAACGCTCTCCCATTAGCTTTATATATATTTAAAAGTAATAGTAGTAGGTAGTTGGTATTAGGTAGTTGGTATTTAACGTCTATCCACGTGGCATGGCTTCGATGGCGGGCGGGCGATCATTTGAGTCTGTGTGTGTGTATGTGTGTACGCTGTGTTTGTGTGTGTGTGTGAGAGTCGCATTTAGTGCAACTCAATAAACTTGTAGAGCGCCGGAGGCACAGACTCCTCGTACTTGATGCCATGCTGCTTGATAGTGCGCGCCGCCAGACACGCCAGCGATGTGTACTTCATGGGATCGATGATTGTGTGCAGCGGTGTTGGCGCCAACAGCGTCTCGAACGTCTCGCCAGCATCGTTCTTGGTGTCCTTTAAAAAGCAAATGTGATTAGCAGGGTTTCCATTTGATTTGGAAACTCAATCAACACTCACCAAATGCGCGCCACCTTCGAGCAGCGTGTGCGCCAATTGCTCGACGTAGATCTCCAGGGGTGCGGCCAGATGGAGCGGTGTATTGCCGGCATCGTCGACGGCATTGGGATCGGCGCCTACCTCGAGCAGGGCCTTGGCCAGTGATGCCGACGGGAACTGACAGGAGGGATAGCGACCGACCAAACTGCCCTCACGATAGCAGGCATAGTGCAATGCGGTGCGACCCGAGCGCACGTAAACCTTGAGCCTATTGAGGCGGAACAGCGCATTCATCACTTGGTGCCGCATGTCCGGACAGAAGGTTTCCGACTCGAGCAGCGAGCTGAGCAGACAACCAATGTGCAGGGCGCTGACGAGCGTGCGGCTCAGAGCGTTGGGATCGTGATTGCAGTCGTGTCTGTGCGCTGACACCAGAGAGGTAGAGGATGAGCTTGTGGATGATGAGGACGACGACGATGACGCAGATGATGATGTTGAGCTGGAGGATGAAGTTGCTTGCGTTAGCTGCTTGCCGGCAGCGGGCAGCAGCTGCTGATGTTGCTGCTGCTGCTGCTGCTGCTGCTGCTGCTGGTCCAGCGTAAATGCCTGACCCCGCTCCACCTCCAGCACGGCCTTGTGAAAGATGGTCAGCATGCCGTCCGCCTCGATGGGCGGCACGACGCGTCCACGCGGCAACAGGCGACCGGCCTCGACCAGCATAAAGCTGAACAGTTCCGCAAAGGACAGCAGCGAGGATTGCGTCATGGGGCTGAGCGGCTGTAGGATCTTCTGTTGCATGGTCAACGCATACGACCAGAGCTCAATGCAGCGATCAAAGCGTCCAGCGTCCGCATAGTGTGCGCCCCTAAAGAAAAGAATTTCTATATTAAACCTTTGTCTTGATGGATAAAAGATTTTGGCGCTCACCTGAACCGAATGTAGTAGCTGGTGTCGGGATGTGTCGGGCCGAGTATGCGCTGTCTGATGACCAGCGCCTGCATGCGCATCCCATCCGGATCGAGCACCAGGTCTTCCAGCTCAGCGATGGTTGTGACTTCGCTGACCAGCTCGTAGGCGGGCACCGGCTCCTGCACATCTTTGGCCAGCTCCGGTTCCTCGGCGCGGTCTTCGATCGCACGGTGCCACAGTGTCAACGCCATGACCATATCACGTTTCTTGTCCACATATGTGGCGCCCAGCAGCTCGAGAGCATCGATGCGAGCGACGCGACTCACGCAGGGCAAACCAATCAGATGCTCCACAATTTCTATGTGGCCGGTGACGCTGGCCGCCAACAGTGGCGTCATGCCATAGTAGTCCACGTCCATGGTGGCGCCGTGTTTCAGCAGCAGCTGCAATATCTGCAGCGAGCCCGACTCGGCGCAATCGTGCAGCGCCGTGTTGCCCTTGATGCTGCAGCGATTGACGTCCGCCTTCAGCGAGAGCAGATACTGTGCAATGCGATAGTGGCCCTTGTAGCAGGCTATCATTAGGCAGGTGTGTCCATGCCGATTGGCGATCTCGAAGTCTGCAAAAGACGCGACAAATCAATAAAGATTCAAACGAATTTAGGCCATTTAAGGACTGCTCACCTGCTCCATGTTGCACCAAGTACTTGACGATCTCATAGTGACCATCGAAGCAGGCAGCGCGCAGCGGCGTTGAGTTCGTCCGCGTTGTGCTGTTCACATTGGCGAATCGACGCACCAGCATCTTGACAATGCCCAGATGTCCTGCGGCCGCGGCACACCACAAAGGCGGCGCATCCTCGATGGGCTCACCGTCAAAGCTAACGGAGCCGACCTGTTCCACATTGGCGCGACACTTTGTCAATAAATATTCTACAATGTCGTAGTGTCCGTTGCGACAGGCGATCACCAGCGGCGTAGCTCCGTTCACTTTGGCCGATATCAAAATCGCGATTTCAGGGGCACTTTTGCTGTACAGCGCGCTCTGAAAATGGAAAAAGATAATTCAATTGAAATCATATTGTTTTCTTGAAAATGAGTATTAATATTATCTATCTAGTATTATATTTCTTCTAAATTACAGTTGTCATGTCGGGATGGGGTGGTGTCTTATTAGTATCCTCCATTCTCAGAGTAGTGAGTGTGAGGACTGACTAGATTATTGATTTATATTATCAGTGCAGGGATGTTAAGGTCGCGTCTGATAAAAGTATTTCTGATAAGTGGAGAGTTGAGAATGCCATTCAATATAGTTTTCATAAGCAGTCTTTTTATTTCTTTTTTTATTAATTTATTAGTTTTTTTTTAAACGATTGACTTAACGAGTGACATCTCATATAATTAAAAGAATATTAACAGCAAACAATGAAAATAAGAAGGACCTTTGTGCATAAAGAATGCTTTTAAGATGTGTTTAAGTAACTAATGCAGCTTCTTTAAAATTGATAGTAAAGAGCATCTTATGGTCTTTATAAGTGGTCATTTATGAACAGCTTATTCTAATTTTAAAATAAAAACCAATGCAGAATATACATATAAAAAAAATGTCTTTCAAGCTAGCTTTGAGCTTAAATTGAAGATCTAACTGTTATGTAAAAAAAAGGTCCAAAATACGCACGCTGGCAGTTTTAAAGTTTACTACAAAGAATCACTTTAAAAAACTCAATCACAAACTATAATTTCAACAATTGATCTCTCAATAGTCGTGTCAAGAATAGAAGCAGTTACTTTGTATCAAATAAGCAATTTAACAATTTGCAATAATTATTTAACCTTAGTGTAACTGATTAAGAGGGCATTGTCAAAGCAAGCGACACTAGCAACAAATTACTTACTAACTTATTATTTTACAAGCGCCGCTTAAACAATTGTTTGTCTTTAGGAATACATTATTATTAATCTGCGATTAGTTTTGGTTAAGCAACTTTTTAACTTCAGGTTGCGATCATCTAAATTATAAGCGGGGAAAATCTGGAAACAATTAATGTTAACAATACTAACCGCTACTTAAACAGTCATTAAATTATATTTGATCAATAACTATTAGTCAAACAATTAATTAAAGGCAATTCTGAGAATAGCATGGGTTCTTAATAAATTTAATTAATAAAAGTATTGTTTGCTTTACTTAAACTTTTTTTACTATATATAAAACATACACAAAATTTGCCTTATTCAAATTTGAATTGAAACTTGTTTTATATTTAATAACTCAAGTGCGAAGTATTTTTTATTATAACTTTTATTATTAAAATTTTCTGAACTAATTTTAAAGCGTAATTTGTTTATTTGTTGTTGATTACGTCTAACTAATTATACAACAATATTTACAGATTAGAATAATTATTTAGCGAATGGATAAATATATGTCAGAGCTTGGGGAGTAACAAGAATATTACGAAATGTATTTTATAGATATATATAAAGAATTTTTACAAATAAATTTAAATTTATTATTACCAAATGTGTCAACCATAACACACGTTTTTAATAATTATTGTTTTCCTATTAATAAAACTTGTTTAGCAACAAACAGAACAAATTGAAATACGTAGTAAAAAAATGTCTATGAAAAATGTTGCTGCAACGTTTTCTGAATACTATGTTGCTGCAACATGTTGCGCTGTTTTACAAATTTTAAAACCTTTTTGTTTGCTTTTTTTAAAAGCTCAACTTTTACGGTAGCAATTCACATGACGAAACAAATATAAGCAACTTATCAGTGCAGTTCTTATCGAAATTATATATGTATATATGCATGTATATAATTCCTAGAATGCCGTTAATCACATACGTATGCCAATTACATTTGCAATTAAAAACAAACTCGATAAACAATTATTAAAAACGAAAACAAAAACTTATTTATCTGTTTCAACAGCAACAATAAAAAAGGCTAAGTGCTAATTAAAATATATAAAAAATATGAGCTGAGCGTTCAAGAGAGAATATATAGAGAGAATATATGTGTATATAAATAAATATTTAAATTGTGACAAATGAGAATCTGAATGAGTGTGAGAAGCAAAGGCAAAAGCGTCACTCTCAAAAACATTGTATATGATTATATATATCACATCACTTAGCTGTAATAGGAATCAATCTATCGGTAATTGAAATATATATAATTGCAGTTCATCAATAATTCATTTTAATCAACATAAAATATTTATCCGAATTAAATTAAAAGGATTAGATTTGCTGTCATGTAAAAAATATTCTAAACAAATCAAAACAGTTTTTTAAGAAGTTTATCTTATAAAGGCTAAAAACTGATTGCATTCAACGTTGCTATCAATAATATTTAAGGGTATTAAATCTTCGACTATCCAAAGGAAACCAGCTTTTTTACTGGTTTATTTGCATATTGTATCTATTATTATTTTTTTTATTCTATTTTTTTTTTGCGCATGCCAATTTGAAATTGAAAATCATTGATGTCAAACGTGTTTCGTTTTCACTGTATGTTAATTATGTTATTAGCCGCGCCTTTGAGACGGACAGAGTATGCCGGGGTGCGTGTGGATCGACGCACGTGTCGCCGAGTTGGGCGAACAGATGTGAGCTTTATATAAAAATACACACAATTATTGGTAATGGCAAAGTTAAATGAATGTGTTGGCATTAATTCTAGACTATGCTAATCGCATTGCGCGCCTTCGTTAGACTCCACGTGGATTAGCAAAAGTATATTAGAGGTCTTGCGATTATTGGCAATCCCCAAGTTTATTATAACATAATCAAAGCAAAATGTCAGAGATCATAAATATATATTGTTTAAAAATATAACTAAAATTACTTTAACAATTGTTTAAATTTAAACAAAAATTTTACAGACAGCTTTATAGTAAGTCTATAAATCAAACTTATTGCATTGATTTATTTCTTAGCTTGAGCAAAATAATTGTAATTGCATTTTTTTTCATTTCAATTTTACTTTCTTGTTATCGATTTGAAACCTTTAAGTAAATATCAGAAAACCAAATATAATATTTTTGAAACTTGTTTTAATTAGCACTTTTTTGTGCTTTTTGATAACTTTTTAAACAAATAATATCATGTGAGACAATCTTAAAAATTTTATATACATTTTTATCAAGAACGAGCGCAAAGAAAGCAAACTTAATTTTTGTTTTTATAGAGGCGTTATCTTCATGTCTGATTATATTTACTGATGTCTAAGTTATTTCTAATCAAAATGGAATATATATTTAGTTATTTTATATATGTTGTATCTATGTATTTGTCTATATTTATACATATGTATGTATAAATTTATTTATATATTTATATATATGTATATATATATATCTCTATTTGTGAAGATTGTTGCCTTTTCTTTCTGAAAGTTAGTAACATCTTTGCTTTTTTGATTCATTCATTTTCTGTAATTTATGTTAATGCACATTGAAATATTTTAAATTGTTTCGTATAAATAAACAAATTTTTATGGTTTTAAAGCTTTTTTCATATTTTTTGTGCACTAGCTTAGCCAATTATAAACAAGTTTCTAGAACTTTTCCTTTCCTTTCCTCAATAAGCTTTCCTCAATTAGAAGAGCGTCTCGTAGAGAATAGAAACAGAAACAGTTTGCTTTATTTCCGACTATGAGAAAACAAATCAAAGTCAAAATACTCGTTTACAGCCAAGTTAACCTTGCGACTTTCGTGCTCTTGTTTTTTTTCTTCTCCTTTTGGTCGCAACTTTTGTTCGTTTCCTTTATCGACTGGGGGCGATAGGAAACGCAATGATAAGTAGTGAAAAACCTTGGGCCAGAGACAACATGTCGCTGACTTATCAATCTCAATTAGAGCATTTAGCCAAACCCCACAACAAACGACGCCACTGGCAGCTGCTTAGAACCAGAAAAACACACGCAAAAAACGCACAATAAAAACAAGAAATAATAAATAAATAAAACAAAAAAAACAAAGAGACACAAAAAAGCCGCTGGGGGAGCACTCAATCAGAAGACCTTGTGAATGCCGTGCGGCATTTTATTTTATTTTATTTATTTATTTATTTTCTGTTCGTTTGTTCGTTTCTTCTTATTTTTATTGTCATCTCTGCTTTTATCTGCAGAAGAGTATCTTTTTTTTTTTGGGTGCTGCTCTTATACAGTGTGTTAATGCTTCCTGATTTCGACGACGGTTCTTTCTTTCTTTCTTCGTTATTATTCTGCGTCACATAATGGCAAGAATGCGCCCCCCCCCCCCTCCTCCCCCTCATCCCTTGCCACCTTTTGTGGCACAGCTTGTGCGCGTGACAGGCAAATTTTGGCAACATTTGGCAGGCAGAAAAGCAAAAATAAAATATAAAAAAAGTATATTCGCAGCTAGAAATTGTCTCAAGCAAAATTTATATGTAGAAAAACAAAAGAAAAATACGCATTTTAAATGCATTTGTACGCAACAATGATTCAATCAGCATTTTTTGGCTGATCATTAAATGTTTATGTTTATAGCGATCTCAATTCCATGTACTATATTGAAAATGATGGGCGAGTGAACTTTTCGCTTTCAAAACACAACAAAACAAAACAAAACAAACAAACAAAACAAGCGTTGACAATTTGATGACGCGTCAACAAACGCAGCTGTTTGCTTTTCCGCGTTTATAACATGTGCGGCGAGCCGGTTCCCGGTTGCATATTCAATTAAGATTAAGCTCGCTTCACGCCGATGATGAGTCATGCAACAACAGCAACAAGAGCAACAATAAAAACCAAGTCCGACAAGTGCCCCAAAGTCTCGTTTAACCTTGCCCGAACAGTTCACGGGAACATATCTATAAACAATTGTACGTTTTGTGTCTGTGTGTTTAAGCCGTATGTCAAAAGCCAATTTGCTTGGAACGGGCCACACACGTGAAAAGTGGGTGGCTGGAAAAAGGGTCGTTTACAGTTGCACAGCTTGCGTGTGCCGCCGCAACGATAATTGCTGTGAACCCGCTCTTTGGGCCATATTTAGACCAGCTCGCGGTGGGTAAAACATAATAGAAGGTAATTGTGGTAAATCCAACAGCTGGCCGACAAGTGCAAATGTCATAAACTAAAAGATATCAGCTTATGACATACATATAAACAAAATATGTAGTATTGTCGACCCAATCGATTCGAAATAAATATATATAAAGCTGTATTTACCTTCATCAAGGTTTTTAGGGTTGAGAAAAGACTGTCGAATGGATATTCATTGAATTTTATTACCATATCATTTGGTTACGAAAAGAAAACAATTGTGTTGAACAAAACTTGTACTCAATTTAGTTTTATATAATTTTGTATTGTGGTTGTGAGCCAATAAGTTAAATATGTAAATGTTTTTCAGGTAAGATTAAAAACTTGGAAAAATGCAAATCTTTACCATTTAAATAACATGATTTTGTTATGTTCTGCTTTTAGTTGTTTAACTACTTCGCACAAAGAAGAGAAAATGTATAATATAAATAAAATTAAATTTCAGTTTCACTATAAGAATTATTTATTCCTTTTCCCTTTCACTCATAATCATTTAATAAAAAATCCATTTAAAAGTAAAGCTATTGCATAAAAAAAAATTTTTAATTGCTATAACTTTTGGTCTGTATATACCAAATAGTTTATTGTACAAATGCGAACTATATATAATGTACTATATATAATGTAATATAAGTGCACATAAGCTTAGTTTTCTATTTAGTCATACATGAATGTTGATGTTAAATTTAAATAAAATATATTTTCGGTTTGAGGGCTGACAAATACATTTATAACTCTGACAAAAAAAACTATTAAATAAATCACTTCATATATTTCATAATTAAAGCTTAAAGCTTAACGCAGAAATAAGTAAAATCAATTCAATGTTTTTCCAAAAGTGACCAAACCACAAAGCTGACAACATAAATAAATTAACCAACTTAAACAAGAACAACGGAGACTTTTGTTAGTCAGCTCTTTCAGAATTTCCCAGGTCCGAAGATTTGATGACTCAAGTTAAAAAGGGAAACACAATAATTGCGCCTGCTCTCAGAATTCGCTGGGGGTTTGCTTATTTTGCCGAATAACAGATTTGAAATTTCACTTCCCGAAATTAAAAACATACAAATGCATATGTTTACATGTGTGGGTGTTTGTAATTTGTATTTAATTTGTATTTACTGTTGCTGCGCAAATTGCTGGCAGCGTGAAAACAGACAGCAATAATAAACGCAGCAGCAACAACAAAAAAAAAACCAGGTACAATTTTTCAACATCTGACATTTGTTCTCCATCAAATCATGTGAGAAAGTGCGTGGAGGGGGGAGGGGGGCACGGAAAACGTAACGGGGCAGTTTACCTTGTCATAAACCGCTATAGAAAATGTCGCGAAAATCTATTGGAAGTGAATGAGCTTTTTTTTAAATCGCCAGCAGTTTAAAGGCGATTAAAAATGTTGTTTCCGTGTAATAAACAATAAACAACTTTCCATTGTTGTTGTTGCTGCTGCTGTTGGACTTGCTGTTGGTATTTGCTTTGTGATCATTTTCTGTTCGCCGTGCACGCATAATTTATTATAATTTTGACATTGAACGAGTTCAATGTCGATATGCAGTAGTAGATATTAACACACACACACACACATACACACATGCTCTTGACTCTGCTTTGGTGCGTTCAACCGACAACGGACAACGGACAACTTCAACGAGGTTTCCCCTCGCCGACAAGCTTGACATTCAAATCAGCCACGTCGTTCAAATTAAATTATTTGGCTTATTTGTTGGCTCGCTCAAGGGTGTAAAAACCTAGTGCAGCTCTCGTCTTGAGGTCAACGGTGCTTTTAACGGGGTTCAATAAGCTACCGAACTCATGCCTCTTGCTCCGATATCGATTAAAACGAACCAATCTCTGACACTAAGTAATGCACATTATGTATGCATGTTGAGGGGTTCACACGTTGCAGGGTCGAGGTCAGTTTTAAAGCGTTGTGGAAAAATACGCCCTATAACTTGTATATCTTAACATTATCAACTATAGAATGAATAAAAGCAACATAAAACCAGCTTCAGTTATATTTAGACAAAGCCACTGTTAAGCCTTAACATAACATAAACATAAGCAACATAAAGCCAGCTTCTGTTATGTTTAGACAAAGCCACTGTTAAGCTTTAACATAACCAGGGCTGGCAGCTAACTGACTCGTTACTAAACAGAAGGGAACTAAATCAATCTTTATCAAAATAAAGTAATAATAAAATATGATGATTTTATATATTTAATTTATACTAGATTGGGTTAGATAAATGTTAAGTGTTTATATTAATTATGTACTTGATTTATGTTAATATTCATTGATTTTCTAGTAGTGTACGATCGTAAATAACCTTCAAACTAAAACAGGCAAGTAAAACTAAATGGTTGCACATATAAATATATGTATATTGATAAATATGCACGTAAATTAGCATAACAATACAAAAACTTTTTATAACAACTAAACATCCTTAAATGGAATATAACACATCATTTGGAACTAAAAATGAGTGTGTCTCAAGTTTGATTTCCTTGAGAGAGCAGCTGTTAATATACATTTATTTTATTGTTGCATAATATATATGTATATAATATTGTATATACAAATTATCAGTAGAATAAACAACAAACTTAAGCTATATTTTTATCAATAGTAACTTTTGCTTCCAAATAAGCTCAATTCTTAACCGAATACCTTCAGATTAGTAAATATAAAGTAATAAAAAGTTAAACGGAAACTATTATAAAGTCAAAAATATATTCTTCACGAACAGAAATAATTTAATTATAATTATAAAATCCCCATGAGCCGCACATAAAAATTAAAATATCTTTTAAAGCCACAATCTTGCAATTATCTAGATATATTGTTATGCGTATTGATTTCATTATTGTTTACAAAAAAATATCTATGCAAATGAAGCGAATTTATTATCAACTGGTTGCATTAATTTGTATATTGTTAAAAGTAAATTTCAATTTGTATATATATTTGGTGTTTTCCTTTGATAAGCGCCAAAGCATATCGCTTAAGGTAAATATTAACAACTTTATTGAATTCTATTTGGGCATAAACAAGGGCGAAGGGGATAAATAGATCAGATAGATAAGCCTCGAGTGCGTTCAAATCGCAAATATCAACAGTGAGTTACTCAGAGACAAACATTAGCAGATACTGGGCATAGATATACGTATATACATACATCTGTATATATATGTATGTGTGTATATAAGATAGGCATTGAGTTGCTTCTGACGCCTGGCACGAGCGATGCTTTACGATGGGCGTATAATCAGCAAGAAGGCATTCACATTGTTGTTGTTGCTGCTGCTGCTGCTGCTGCTGCTGCTGCTGCTGCTGCTGCTGTTGTTGTTGTTGGGCATTGTTGCTTTAGTTAATCGTGCGACGAACTTCAAAGTCATGACGGCGTCGATCGCGGAATAAGCCAAACAAAAACAAAAGCACAAACTAAATAAAAACAGACAAACAGACACGGATACAAATACAAATAGCAATACATATAGTTATATGTAGATGTAAATGGAATAAATCGCAGCACGGTAGCACGCAATATTCCCTGGAGGCATTGGCACTGACGGAACGGCTACGTAAATAGTTACGATGTGCGATAAAATGCACTGCGAGAAATATTGAATGATATTTCAATGCTGCTCCAAACTCATATTTGTGCATTGAACTTGACGCCCAAGTGTCACCTTAAACAGTTTACAATCCATTAACTTGCTGGTTAAAAAAATATACGAGTTTTTGTGCACCAAAAAAATGTGTCAAATTGTTCACATTTTTAACAAGTGCCACAAGCTTTCAACCTAAATTCCTTGCAGCTTTAAATGTATAAATATAGCATGGACCCAGGAATTTATTTATAAGTCGAAAGAATTCAGTTTTAGCATATAAATATGTAAATATATAATGGATAAAAATGGCTAACAGCTAGCGGTAAAATTGTATGGACAGGTGTTGAAGTTTTAGATAAATTATGGATGTACATTTTTTATATTTTTTATAAACTTAATTTCAGGTATAAGTGTTCAGTAGCAGCTAAGGATAAACTTATATATCCAAAATGCATATTATCATTATTTATATATGTATATTTAAATAGAAACTTCTGTGTTAAGATCAGCATTAAATATTTATTTTATTATCTATAATAATATGGCACGACTAGTTTCACATTTCTCTCTGTGTGCCTCTTTCTATCTCTCTCTCTCTCTCTCTCTTTCTATCCCTCTCTCTCTCTCTTTCTATCTCTCTCTCTCTCTCTCTTTCTATCTCTCTCTCTGTGTTTTGCTTTGCTCGCTAAGCGCTCTTATCTCTTCAAAACAAAGCTATACACATTTTTCTTATTTGTGTATATAATTATAATCGTAGCATTTATGCTAATTACATGTTTTAGATTAAATATTAAATATAGTTCATTTTCTACCACAACAAATATAAGAATTAAGTTTTTTATGCAAAATTTCTATATATACGAAAACTAAGTGATAATAGTATAACTATTTGCATTTCCAATCTACAACCATTCAATTAATATTTGATACCTTTATTTGCATTGCTCTAGTTACGCGCTACAAACAACGTGACAAATGCGGCATACCCGATATGCTTACTGATAATGGTCAAGATAAAGCCAATGAACGCTATCGCACGCACTCGAGTCTCTGGACCCACAAGAGTTGAGTTTTGATTGTTTTTCTTTGTTGTTGTTGTTGTTGTTGTTGTTGTTGTTGTTGTTGTTGTTGTTGTTGTTGTTGTTGTTGTTGTTGTTGTTGTTGTTGTTGTTGTTGTT
>SCDZ01000149.1:0-76959 GCA_004143845.1 Drosophila lacertosa | reverse complement strand
TGTTGTTGTTGTTGTTGTTGTTGTTGTTGTTGTTGTTGTTGTTGTTGTTGTTGTTGTTGTTGTTGTTGTTGTTGTTGTTGTTGTTGTTGTTGGTGTTGTTGTTGCCGCTGCTGATGTTGTTAATTGCTGTTGTTGGCGTTGTTGCTGCCAATGCTTCTTCGTCGGGGCGTGCGCTCAACGGGTACATGGCGACTAAATGCTCTGTACACATGCGAGTCGCTGCTGGCGAGACGGCAACAGAATTGAAGTCAAAGCAAACCAGCCATAGAGCAAGAGATCGGCTCTGACCTTACACATACATACACGCATACATAAACACGTATAAGAGTGGTTCACACACTCGCGCGCAGCACTGGCAACTAATAATCAAGAAGCAGTTAAATGGCAAACAAGTGGAAAAAAAGAGAGAAGCAACTCCAATGGACGATGGTGCAAATACGTATATAAAAAAAGAGCTTAGCTGCTGCTGTCTCGCTCTGGCCAAAAGCGTAGCACTCGAATTCAAATTCGCGTTTTGAGGTTACTGCGGCAACAAAAACAAAAACAACAACAACAACAAGTGATTTGCGCTGCAAATGTTCAACACAAAGTAAAACTAAAAAGAAACTGAAAAAGGCAAAGAATCAGCCTCAACCTCAAAAAAACAGCTGCTAACCGAAAAAAAGTAATACGAACGTATGTACATAAATAAGTATATATGTATATTTTCTGTGCATAAAAAAATATAATTAATTTAAATGCTTTGCGCGTTTTGCAAATGTTTTGAAAACAACTAAACAAATGTATTTGCTGTTTTGAGTTCGCTTGATTAGAGTGTGTTTCAAGCGCTTAAATTGAATTTTTTTCTCATTTAAACCATGTAATTAACAGATGATGATGGTTCGATCTTGAAATATATGTCCCACATATGAACTATCGACTATTTGTGATTACAAAATGATTCAAATTGAGTTCATTCATCAACTGCATTCCCATATTTATATTTAATTGGCCTTGCACAGCTTTTTAACTATTTAAGCATTCTCTTCGCCTGCCAATTGCTCAATTATACAATTTTTAATTTATTAAGTACTTAAGCTTAGCTTAAATATAATTTAAATTCCTGTTTTAATAGTTTAGCTTTATCGGCTGGGTAATATTTTTTTATTATATGCAGATTTTGACATGCTTCATCCTTGTCGGGTCGTTCAACTTTTGCAAACTTGTGTTTTAATTCTGGTTTTGAAATTAAAAGTGAATTTTACTCTCATTTGTCAGATCACTTCCTAATTTAGTTTTTTGTCAGTTTTAGCTCATTTTAGAGGTTTTTGTCTATTTATTTACCTTTTTCTAGCTTTTTTTTATTCATTTATATTAGAATTAATTTCTTAAATTGCATATTACTTTCCTAGTTTTCCATTTAAATTGTATATGTTCGTTTATTTCGCTTAAATTGTTTATTTTAAAGTTGTTACGAACTGGTTCGATTTTTGCAAAACCCTGTTTCGATTAATCCAAAATCCTGTTTTATCTTAATTTGATTTAAGAGTTTTTCTGGTTATTTTGGCAAAACATTTTATGTTTAAGTAATATTCTAAAGGTTTTAAATTTAGCCACATTTCATTTTTGCCTAATCGTTTAGGTATTTTTTCATACGATTCTGGTTTTTAATTAAAAAAGTATCTCCTTTTTAATTTCCTTATAATTCTTAGCCGATTTATTGATTTTTTTCGACGTTTTGTCAGATTTAAGATCTAACATTTTGTATTGGTTTTTGAGATCATATTTTTTAAGAATTTTTGCAATCTTGTTTCAAGTATCAACTTAATTAGTATTAACATTTTTCAAACCATCAGGTATGGTTAATTGTTTCCTTTTTTAACAGTATTTATTTCATGGTTATTCGGAACTGGTTCTTTTTCGTTAAAACCTGTCTTAAGTTACGAAATGTAAAGTACTTTAAAAAATTTACGAGCTATAATATTTCCTGTATTGCTTTTGGTTCGCTGTAAATAAGTTTGTAAGCCGCTTTAATTTTTGAGATCGCTTTTTAAGTACTTGACAAAACCTTCCTTTTGAGCTCAGCTCTCAACAAACCACATCAATCAAACCATCCTGCCCAGATCACGTAGCGTACTTCACACAGAATGTGTGATTGTTGTGACTTTGGTTTAAAGTGGCACTTGGACTTTGTGTCGTTTATAAATATATACATATCTGTTTATATATATATACTATATACTTGCCACATAAGTACTGTGCTATGTGTTTTGGCTTTTATTTTTGGAATAAACATAAACAACGTCAAGCAAGAATAACAACAATAAAAACAACAACAGCGACGAACTAGAAAAACACTCCACAAAGCGAGAAAAACCTGTTTCATGTGCTAGAACATGTTGCACGCTTGCCGATCAAGACTGAGATCGGAGCTAGTTCGCTCAATATGGAGCACAAGTTTCTTTTGGCTGCAACAACACCTTGCAAAATATATGTACATATATCCACTTGTATATATTCAGCTTATGCATAAGGCTATTTTGGGACACATACACATACACACATCAGCGGCTATTCAATTAAATCGCTTCCTGACACATTTCGGATCCAAAAACCCGCAAGCCGAGCCCAGTCAGGAAGTCTAAAAATGAACAAAACCGGTGCGAGTCGAGCCTTTCTGGCGATTCTCTGACGTTTCAGGCGATTCTGATGCCGGTGATTGAACGCTCTCAAGGATAACGCACAGACTTATGTGTATATGTATACAAACATGTACGGATGGACTGTCTGTCACTTTGTGGGCGTTGTTTCGCCTAAATGGGAGGCGTGGTTGAACCTCAACCCATTTAAGTTGACGCACTTGACAATCGCGGAAGTGTTTAACGAAACCAAACGCAACGTGATTTCAGCCGTTTAATTTTTTGACTGTCATTAACATGTTAACATAAGCAGTCAAAAATCACAAAAAAACGTGGCCCAAATACAAATCAACACGATATTAATATTAAAAACGAGATGAAAGACAATGTTTTCGGTGTCGAAGATTAAATACCCTTGAAAACCCGATATGCATTTTGAGTTAACTGGAAAATTTTATTTTTGAAAAATTGTTTATATGTAAAGCACATGTCATATATTAGTCCGAAGTGTTTCTACAGATACTACTTTACTTCTATTGTAAAACACAGACCCTCTGAATATCAATGTCGAATTTGTCTTCTTTCATATGTTACATATTTCACGACCAAATTGTAATACCCGCTAAAAATACTTTGTTACACATAAAATAAAAATAAAAGACCTTAACTTTGTTGTCGTGTGTCTTGTTTGTGTCTCCAACTGATATCGATAAGATAACGAAACGGGGAAGCTTTATCACTGCGAACGTACCGGAAACGCACACAAAATAGTCTGTCGATTCATAAACACTGAAAAAACTCAAAAACTACGCCTATTTTTTTATATCTCTTTATGGTTTTTTGATTATGGTTTGTATATAAAAAAAAACGTCTGTTTTACGCCATTTTTCTAACAGTTTATTATAGTGCCATGGGAAATAACTGTTGCATATATTATAAAAAAAAATTGGAAATATTTGCAGCATGTTAAGCTGAAATATTCTAACACATATATATGTATATACATATACATATATGTACATATGATCAGATTTTAAATACAATCAGATATCATAAATTGTACAAATAATACTTAATTTTTTTTCGTTTTAATATATGTTTGGTCAGTTATTTTTAGGTTAAAGAGCAGACTATTTTATTGACATTATTTTTTTCCATTTGCAATTTTCAGTTTTACAATTCTCAGCTCTGCTACATTTAAGCCAAACCATTTTTAAAGAACAAATGGTTTTTTTGTGACTTAAGGTTCGACTAATTTGGTGGCCAACTGGTTTGGTTTAAGGTTCGTCTGAATTTAAATTTTTTTATATTAACCAGTTCAATTCTTAACTAGTTTTCTGTTTAAATATTAAAATACAATTTCCTTTAAAACTTAGCTACTCTCAAAACTAACAGAAATACTTGTTCATAAATATGTTAGGTTGTTTTTGATATAAAAATCATAAAATATATTTGTGCTGTCAAATTTTTTCACATAATAAAACATATTTCATGCGCACAGACGCGCACAGACACACACACACATTCAAAAGCCAAATGGAGTTCAAATGCAACAGTGCATTTCGCAATATAAGAGTGTCAAGCCAAAGTGACCAAAGCTTAAGAACTTTATGTTGCAGAATGCGAGTCACAGTCGCAATGCGATACGCGGTGTACACCCACAAACAAGTACAAACACACACACGGACACATGCACAAACATATGTTGTACGTTTGCATTTGTTATTGTTTTGGCGCTGTTGCCGAGTTAACCACTGCTCTCCCGCTCTCCAAATGTGTTGCTCTTTCAGCATAATAGCGCTCGCGTTCGTGTGCAAGTGTATGTGCTCGCCCGCGCGCCCGTGTATGTGTGTGTGAGTGTAGAATTTTATTGATTAGTCACAAGGCTGGCAGCACAGGCAGCAGCGGCAGCAGCAGCTGAGTTCTGCTGTGATTTTTACTGACAAGCAGCAGCAGCAGAGGCAGCAGCTGCAGCATTTGTAATTGCAGCAGGTACTTACATTTAAAAGGATCAGGTCATTATCGCGTGCAGCATTGAAAACGTGGAATTTGTCATACATTTTAGAAATATGTTTGCTGACGACGTTATTTTGCATAAATAACAACTTTCCAAAAACTCACTAAATAATTTTTAACTTTTTTTTTTTATATATTATCTACTTAGCAGCAGCCAAAACAGTTATTATTTCAGCTTTAAAATTAATTTTCTGCCGCTGCTACGTCGTTTAGTTGCGAGATTGAGATTTTTCACTGCCTGCTGTAGATGTTGTTATTGCTGATGTGTATTGCTAGTAATTCATTTGTACGTAAGTGTGAGTGTATGTACTTCTCACACAAAGAACTTTCAACCGAAAATAAATATACAATTCTTTCAATAATTGCACAATTATCGTCAGTCTACGTTATTGCTGCGTTTTTATTGCTCTGCTTCCGTATTTTGTTGCATTTTGTTTTTTTCTGCGCACTCTTCTTCTTTGGTTGCAGCAGCGGCGGCGGCGGCGGCGGCGGCCAAAAGCAGGAAGACAAATTTCTTTGTACTATTTCTCTTTTGTTGTGTCGCTTCGGTTGCGCGGCGCGGTCGAAAATCTATATCTTATGCATTTGTTACGTCGCGCACCTCTTTTATCGTTACCACTCTGCACCAGGCTAAGTTTCTTGCGTTTTAAGATGCTCAAATTTGATTTATTTAAAACACACAAACAATCACGAGCGGCACAGTCGCGCAACGTCACGCACGAACAAGAAAAGTATTACTGAAACAAACTCTGTTAACATTTTCTTATAAGAGTGATCGAATAACAGTATAGAGATGGACAAAGCGAGCACGCAAAAATGCTCACGGCATAAATGTTTCAGCTGAGTTCCTTATGCTTAAAAGTAAAAGACATATGCAAGAATTTTTTTTCTCTTTTGTTACCTTGTCTATCCCTTTCAAAGAAAAGGTTTCAAAAACATATTACTTTTGTATGGAAGAAAGAAAATTATATATATAAAATTGTATACAAAATTCTGGTTTCAATGAGCTCGTGTTGTTTCATGCACCTCTAGTGATGGAGTCTGTTAACAGAATCGATGGACTGTTCATACGTATTAAAATAAATCACAATCATTTTAAATATAGTAGTGTTATCGAAATAAGGTAACACTGCATAACGTTAACCGCGGTATCGAAAAGTCGGCGCCAACATCAAATCGAGCAACTTTTCTCTCATTAATGACAGTATAACAGCATGGAATTTTAATTAATTTACGTATATATTAGCAACACAACAATGTAATTTTCAAGCACGCCATGACAATTTTTGTGATTGCTTTAAATAGATGATTGATAACCGGATGATCCTTGAATCAGATAAACACAACCTGTTCTTTTGAAACGGAGTACCTTGTTGGGTTTTAACATCGGTCCGACAGCTTTCCATTAGTACATATTTCTTATCAGAATATTGACTTGACAATCTGATAATGGACCAGACACAAGTTTATAGACTATAACATTTATTGGTTACATTCAGCGTATACACTGAAATAACAATGCAACACGCCGCTTCACATTGCTAACCACAACAATCGTTAATTTTTTAATGAACTCAAGTTCGCGCTTACACAAAGAAATTCCAAAATCATAATATTAGGAGCTTTCATTCTATTTTACAGCCAGTTTCTGTCAAACACATGCCAGATGTTCTACTAGTACATGTCCAGTTTAAAACTACTTGTTATCAAAATTGTTGCTTCTACCGCAGCCGAAATGTTGTTGGGTCACTTTTAGTCCACTCCATTTGCATAGCACGGCGACGTCTATAAAATTGACAATGTTTGTCAGTAAATGTGAATGAAAACGGCTCAATGCATTTGTGGTTTCTTTACGTTTTGTTTTTAGAGTGTTTATTAAAAAATTAATAATTTGTGGTTCATCTAGAAGCGTCCCAATTTACTGTGGCTTCCTACGGAACGAGCAGCCTAAAAATTAACGTAAAAGCATATTAGTAAAATTAAGTTTACCCCAGGTATCAAAACAATGAATGTACCTTCTGTCAGCTTAGCACGTCCTCCAGTTGGCTGGCACAGAATGGTGGCGCAACCGGCGCAGACCACAACGCCCTGGGCGTGACTGAACACGGTTGTGATTCTGTAGCATCCGGGGCACTTGACATCCATGAAGTAGGAGTTGGGGTGCTGTACCAAGCGCTTTAGCTTGTGCTTGCGTTTCTCCTCAGAGGGCAGAGGGTGCAATAAATCTTTTGCTAGCTGAAATTGAAACCAAACATAAATAATAATCACAATTGTGCGGCTGACCAAACAATAGCTTGCAGTTCTAGGTTATAAGTTGCAATTACAGTTCCAGCAATAACTTCTGCTATTTCACAACACAACCCAATACCAATAGGCTATTCAATTTCACAACTGTCTGCAATTTATTTTGTTCGGCGCGCGCGTTAAGCATGCGTTGCCCACGAACGCACGTATGGCAGGGTGTTGGGAGGGACGCGCTGTTTCACTCGCTAAATATGCGTTTTGTCACTGTAAAAGCATATTTCGTATGCACTACACTACAGCGGGAATGCTACCACACAGTTTTGGCGTATGCATTTGCAAATTTTCTTTGTTTAAAAGCATATTTTTGTTAAATTTTGCACCCACCGGCATGTTTTTTCTTTCACAGCTAACACGGAAAAGGAAGTCGGCCAAATCGCAGCCAACTTAACAAACAATTTAGTGCTAATAAATACCACATATGTTGTCGCAGTCTAATTCGGTATTTTATATATACTCAAGCGGCTGTATTTGCCCGAACTGGCTTTGGCGCCTTTTTAGCACTGGCCGCACATCAGCACTTTAGAGCACTTTTATCTTGTACAGGAGCACAAGCCGCAGAAGAATTAAAATTAATAATGTCGACTCTGGATTTGTGCGAGAAGTACTTTGAGACTCGCGATGTCTACAAGCTGATGGGCGTTGCCAAGGACGCCAAGGAAAAGGAGATCAAAAAAGCCTACCACAAACTATCTCTGCTTGTTCATCCCGACCGAGTTCCCGAGGCGCAAAAAGACGAATCTACCGAGAAGTTCAAGGTGCTCTCCAAAATTTACCAGGTCCTGACCGACACACAAAAGCGGGCGCTGTTCGACGAGCAAGGCATTATCGATGATGATGACGAGGGCAAGCTGACCAATTGGCTAGACCTGTGGAGTAAGATATTCAAGCCGCTGTCCGAGGAGGACATCTGCAACTATGAAAAGGAATATGTTGGCTCCGAGCTAGAACGCACGGACATCAAGAAGGCATATTTGGGCGGCAAGGGCTGCATGAACTACATCATGAATCATGTGCCGTTTATGAAGGTGGAGGACGAGCCTCGGTTCAAGGAGATTGTCAACAAGATGATTGCATCCAACGAGTTGCCCGAGTACAAGATATTCACCGAGGAGCCAGCTGCCAAACGCAATAAACGCCACAAGAAATATGCACGCGAATCGAAGGAGGCCACAATCATCAAGGAGCGCATCCAGCGACGTCGCCAGAAGGACGCTGAGGCCGATGCAGAGGAGTCCTCTGGGAATTTAGAACAGCAGATAATGGCGCGCAAAAATCACCGCGAGTCCAACTATAATTCACTCATGGATCGACTGCTAGAGAAATACGGAGACGAGGACGATTCGGATGCCGTTGATTTCAGCGCCTTGGACAAGAAAAAGAAGCTGAAAACAAAGACCGGAAAGAAAGGCCAAAAAACGGTCAAGGCAAACGGTGTAAAAAGTGGCCGGGTGGAGAAATCATAAGTTGTGAAGCGGGCAAGATTGTAGATTTACCACTCTCTAAATTTTTGTAGCTGTAGTTATATATAAATATATATATGTGTACTTGTATTTATATTAAAAACATTCTCATGTCTATCGTAAAATATTCTGTGTGCGCTCATCATTTTGAGTTGGGCGGAATTTTTAAAACTATTTGTGGCAGAATAACGAAATATAGTTGATAATGATAATATCAATAGCTTTTAAAACATTACTTTAAAATTTCAATAACTATTAAAATAAAAAAAACATAATTTAATATAATATTTATATAAATACATATAATTGGTGTTTTTGCTTTAAGTTTGTATTTAAAATTTTTTTCGACCTACGTACCAAAATATAATGCTGATATGAGCTGCCAACTCATTTAAAATTGGGCAGCGCCATTTTTTACCACCACAATTTATCGACCATCTATCGTGAACGGTAAACAAAAATTTTTAGCTGAAAACTTTGACAAAACAGGCTCACCACAATTAAGGACTTGTGCAAAGCCTTTCAATGGATACAGTTAATAAGACGCCAGCTAATAAAAGCAAATGTCGTGTTTGTCTTAGCGAATGCGAAGAAAGCACCATGCAGGCGCTTTTTACCGAGGATACATATGTTAATGTTGGAAATGCTGACGCAGAGGACGAGGAAACAGACAACGCCGCCTATGATAAACAACGTTTGAATAGTAAAATCGAAAGCTGCTGCGGGATTAGAGTAAGCCACACCGAAATGAAGCAGAAGAGTGTCCATGTTCTAACATCCTATTTACAGATTCGCCGGTCGCAGCGATTGCCATCCAAAGTCTGTGAACGCTGCTCCGATTTTGTGCGTATGTGGTTCAGCTTTCGGCAGATGTGTCTCAACTCGCAGGTCTACTTGGAGAGTGTGCTTGGGCACGAAGAGAAGCCAAACGAACTGATCGACGCAAGCGACAGCGAGTACATGGAATATCTGTACGAGACGCTGCAGCTGCAGACGCTCGATAGCTGCCAAACGAACGAGGAGCTGGAATCTGTTGGGTACGCGGAAATGGAGAGCGATTATGTTGACTACGACGACGATAGTTTTGCAGCAGAGGCAGTGCCGTCTGCCGAGTGCCAGGTCGATCGCTCCGAACATCATTTACCAGAAATCATAGAGCTGGAGTCGTACGAAAGCGATGAAGGGGGACCCATCGAGGTTGAGCAGACCCTGATATACACAGATAATGGCCAAACAGCGGACGATTCCCTGCCGCTCAAGGTGGAACATTGCGATGTCGACTTTGCCGATGACAACGACGATTTCCTATCGCCAACTCCCTCGCCGGACCCCAAGCCCAGCACGACAGTTAAACGCAAGCCGGGACGCCCTCGCAAACCCGACAGCGAGCTAAAGTCCAAGCGGAAGATCAAAAGCGAAGCGCAGTCAAGAGTGGAGCAACATACAGAGGATGTGCCCACGAAATTCATGTGCAACCTCTGCGGGAATGTCTATCCAAAGAAAGCTGCGTTTACGGCTCACATGATGGCCCACACCGACTACAAGCCGCACCAGTGCGAGTAAGCAGCATTAGCTATTAGAGGATGAACCGTTTTACATTTGATCTATTTCTTGCAGAATCTGTTGTAAATCCTTCCGTCAAATGGGTGAACTACGCGCTCACATACGTCGACACACAGGCGAGCGACCCTACAAGTGTTTATACTGCGAGCGGCATTTCTACGATCGCAGCGAGAAGGTCCGCCACGAACGGGTTCACACAAATACGCGTCCGTATGAGTGCAAAGAATGTGGCAAGACATTTACGCACACGGCCATCCTTAAGAATCACAGCCTGGTGCACTCGGGCGAGAAGAATTTTAAGTGAGCAACCTAATAGATTAACTAATATGTATGTATATAATAATTTTTGTTTATTTCTTCCAGTTGCAGCATTTGCTCCAAGTCATTCACGTTGCTCCATCAGCTTAAGGCACATTTGCAGACGCTGACCCACAGAAGCAAAGAGGAGCAAGCTTTTGCCAGCAGCAGCAGCAGCTTCATACTGCGCCAGGAGCAACTTGAATAAACTAAGCTAGTTTAAATTACTATGACAAAACGATATTTATATAAATATATATATATATATATATATGTATCATTATGTTATGTACATATTGTCACAACATTTGGAGTCTACTTAAATAAGACAATCCATAGATTATTCAGTATGAAATAACCTCTTATCATATCCATGAGTTAAGTTATTAATTATATAGAACTATATCACCAACTATATCAAAGTAACCCATTTGTTATGTATGATTAATCAAAATCAATGTACAGCTACCATAGGAGCAATTTATTTAAAATGTGCAAAAGTAATTGAACTCTCAATTCAAGCTGAGCACCGTTTAGCTGCTGGAGTAGTCGGCCTCGTCCTGGTTGTACATCATGATGCCCGACTCGTACCGATGAACGTGCGTTCTTTCGTGTGCCTTTAGCTGATGCGGCAGTCGAAAGCCCTTGTTGCAGGTCAGACATTTGTGGGGTTTTTCCTGGGAATGGGAAAGGAAATGTGCCTTCAATGTGGTCGAGAGCGAAAAGGTTTTGCCACAAATATCACACGCATAGGGTCGCTCATTTGTGTGCATGCTAGAAAAGTGATCAAACGAGTCAGCAAACCGACTTTACAAACTATAAATCAAACAACGCACCGTTCATGCTTCCGATGTGTGCTGCGATCCGCAAAATGACGACCACAGTGGGCACAGCCGAACGGCTTTTCACCAGTGTGGGTGCGCATATGCGTGGTCAGGTTGCAGGCGGCGTTGAATCGCTTGGAGCAAAGCCTGCAAGTAAAGAAAAAGGTTCATATGAAGTGTGTAGTTTACACTTGTAAGTAATTACTTACTCGCACTCGTAGTTCTTTTCGTTGCGATGGGTGCGCAGATGCGATTTGAGCTGCGTCTGGTTGGGAAACGAGTTGCCGCACAGCGAGCAGCTATGCCTCGGAAAATTTAACAGCTCACAGGCAGCACCCAAGTCAACAGTGAGAGCGGCAGTTGAAGCCGGCTCATCCACTTGTATGTGCTCTAACTTCAGAGTGGCTTTTTCCTCAATCTCTGACTGTGTGTTCTTACTTGTGGGTGGCTCGATGGCTTTTGTAGCGGGTGGGACTTTTGTAATGGTATCCGGTTCGCTTTCATAGCTAGCTGTTCGATTATCGTTTTCGTTATCATCACTATCGGGTACATCGGTTATGATGTATTCATTATCCTCGTGTTCTGTCGCTCCACCTTCACTCAGTTGTAGAACACATTTGCTGACCACAAGTAAATAATCATCATTATTCTTCTCAACTGTGCCGCTAGCTGCCTCAAGTGCCACATCTCTACTACCCGGAGAATTGCTTAAGTCCTCGTCCGATAGCTGTGTTGTTTCTATAGCCTCAGACTTGGGTGTTTCTAGCTCCGCGCGTGTGCTTGAAAAACGAGTCCTCACAGGTTCTGTCTTAAATCGTTTCTTCTGTGGATTGCGCTCCGAAATAATTTGCTTGCGCACACGTGCTTCACCGCCCACTTTCACTGGACTATAATAACTTTCCGTGTCCTCATCCGTGGAAATGCTTGAGAAGCATCTGCCTGTGGACATCGTACGCCGCACAACATTTCTCAGGTGCGCGTCCGCCCGTTTGCAGCCTGTTAGAAAAGTGTGCACTGATTGAAAATTTTGCAGACATTCCGTGCAAATTTTGTCTGGCAAGCCGTCGTCTGGTTTCGCCTACATTAAGTGATACAATAATAATTGTTACTTGTGACTTATTAAAATTTCAAATAGTTCTGGCCTTACAACAACTCCTGCGTATTCCTCCAGTTGCTGGGCTAGTCTGATGTCATTGAAGAGAGGCTGCAGTTGCGAACTACTGTCGGATGTGCAGGTACGGCACATGCTCCATTTTATGCAAATTTCCATTCTTAATTGTTTACAAAACAAATGTTAATGCAATTAAAACACAACAGTTCATTTTGCGCCACAGCGGGCTTGTAATCAGCTTGACAATTTTTGGCGTGTACTCACTGGGCTTGGAACGCGCGTTTTCGTGCCTACCTGTTGACAAACCTACAGAAATCATAAAGACCATTCCTTGTTTTATAAGGTAATTTATGTAAAACTCTTACTTTTTTAGCTTTCGGTCATAGAAAACGCTTATAAACCAGTTTATATTTAACAAACAGCCTTGTCGATAATATTTTGTTTTCATTGCATTTGGGATGTTGAAAAAAAAAATTGCCACTCACATGTAATGGCAAAATGTTATATAGAATCCAAAAAAATACTATTCTAAATACTGCGGTCACACTTGCTTACTGTCAAAAATAAAATATAAAAAAAAAACTGAGGACAAATTGCAAATAAATTAAAGACGCCTTATTATAATATTATTGTTGTTATTATTGTTAAGAGCTTTACAAATATTATTTAAGCATGCCAGAGTATATGATATGCCGCATATGCTTAACGGAGGACATGAACGTTGATACAATGACACCTCTGTACGACGAACAGGACGTCCAATGTCCCCTAGTTCGCAAAATAGAAGAAATAGGAAGCATCAAGGTACAACCATATTCAATCAACAAAATTCCAAATCATTACATTTATTTATTGCACTTCTACCTCATATTCAATAAAAAGCTGCCGCCCCTTGAGGACATGCCAAGCCTTCTGTGCTGCAGCTGTGTGGGTAGCCTAACCAGTGCCTATAAATTTCGGGAAATGTGCCAGGAAAGCGAACGCACCTTTGCCAGTAGCGTTGTAAAGGTACAATATACAAATATTATGACTTAAAATTTAATTTAATCGTTGTATTTTAAGGCTGAACTAAAATTGGAACCCACGGATGATCCTTCACAAATGGAAAGCGATACCGTTGAGTACATTTACGAGGCTCCGAACGAGTTTATCGACCCCGACGATGAGATTGAATTCGATACGATGCTCGAAGAGCGCTTAGAGGAAACCATTGAGGAAGCAGATACGGATCCAGCCTATGATGATTTTGAAGGCACTGGCGAGCTGGACGAGAAGAACATATTGCTGGGCAATGCTAGTGACAGTGACTACGATCCTAGTGAGCGCTTGCGAAAGCCAAAAGTGCGCAAATCGAGGCACAGCAAACGCGGACGGGGTCGGCCTCGAAATTCAACGCTTGCAGTGCTAAAACATGGACAAGCAATAAAGCCAGAAAATGCCACCACAACCATTAAATCGAGTGAAGAGAGCTCAACAAACATCATGTGTGAAATATGCGGCAACATTTACTCGAAGCGTGCCGCCCTCAATATTCACATGCGCCGCCACATGTCCGAGAAGCCCTTCGAATGCGAGTATGTTTGTAAATTATCACCGATACAGTACCTTATTTCTACTGTTCTACTTATACTACCTACATTTCGTATTCAACTACTGCAATTACAAATGAGTAACTAGGAAGTGATAAAGAAAACAAGAACAATTACCTTTGGCAAGCCGAAGTTCAAATACTCTTACAGACAAAAATATTATTTCCGAATTATTGCTACAGCAACTATGTGATTAAGTGCAATAATTCCCATGATAAGTATTTGAAATATGAACAACAAACAAGTAAGAATCAACTTGCCTATTAATACTGCACAAAATACTTATAGGGTCCGACATGACTTCAATGCCTTTCACATTCCGTAACAAATTTAAAATACACAGTGTGATCGTAAAAAGTTTCCACGATTTGAACTTAAATTTAATTTAATGTGCAAAGAAAATATTTAAAGCTGTAATCAAAATTAAAAATTGTTATTTATATATTTCGATTTCATACTTACTTTTCAGAATCTGTGCTAAGACTTTCGCAGGACCCTCCGAGCTAAATAGGCATATACGAGTGCATACGGGTGAAAAACCATTTACGTGCAAATACTGTTCCCGCTCATTTGCTGATCGCAGCTCGAATATACGCCATGAAAGGTACTCCCAGTGCCAAAAATTTACTATTTTATCGTTTACTAATTCCATGTTTTTTTTTCACAGAACCCACACAAACGAACGTCCTTTCTCCTGTGCAACATGTGGCAAGTCTTTCTCTTATTCAAATGTCCTGAAGAATCACATGTTGACGCATACGGGCGAAAAACCCTTTCTGTAGGTTAATTTATTTGCGATTGCTTATTTCAAATGGCTAATTGCACATTTAAACCAAGATTTTCAATATGAATGAATGTTATTCTTGAAATTTAATGTGTCGGAAGCCATTAGGATTTGCACAAACAAGATAAACGCACAAAGAAATGATAGAGCGAATTTTAATTGAACTCTTTATTTCAGATGTATGCCCTGCAACAAAACATTCTCCCGCAAACACCAACTGGAGCAGCACATGGGAACGATGACCCATCAGCAAACTGTGAGAGCTCTCCAGACTAGCGATGCGATCCATCACACTGAGATATATTAGTCATCCATAGCGGCGTAATGAATTATTTAGTTTTAATTTAAATTAAAATCCTTAATGTAAATAAAATGTACAAATTTAAGACATCGGATTATTGTAAACGACACTCAATAATCATTATCAACTAAGCACACTGTCCAGCTTTGCTGCATTAGCCTTGACATTGTGACTGCGACAATTCATGTGGGCGTGCAGATGACTGGCTCTGTGGAACCACACATCGCAGATGACGCAGCTGAAAACAAAATTTATAAAAGCAATTAATTGTAATAGTAACTTAGTAACAGGTCTATAGATTTGACTTAAATACTAGAATATGAAAACCATCTCCACTTAAAATCAACAAGTGCAAAGAGCAGTATTTACAGCTGATTTACAAACAAGCTTTATAAATTTTATATTAATATTATAATTGTTTGCAACGGTATAACAAATATACATACTGATGAGATCGCGGCAATGCTTTATGTATCAAGCGATGCTTGCTGAGACAACTCGAACTGAAGAACCGCTTGCCACACTCGGTACACTCGAAGGGGCGACTATTATTGTGGCGTCTCTCGTGCTGGCGAACCGTGCCCAGATCTGCAAATCTTTTGAAACAGAAGCCGCAGGCGTACGGACGCTCGCCTGTGTGCTGGCGTTCGTGTCGGATCACCTCCTTTTTTGTAGCAAAACATTTTCGGCAAAACCTGAAAAAATCAACAGGTTTAAATTAAACTGAACTGTTTGTTTTTAAGAGTTCGAATCGTACTTGCACATAAAATTCTTAATGCCTGTATGCCGGAGCTTGTGCTCTCGAAAGTTACTTATATGGTTAATGGACTTGCCGCATTCATCACAAACATATGGTCCGACTGTTTTCCCGGTCGGGATTCCTATAGTTGTATTCTGCTCCGAGTCCAAGCAAAGTACTTTATTCAAGGTAATAAATTCGGGTTGATCTTTTGGATCAAGTATTTCTTCGTCTTCTTCTTCTTTAAATTGTTTTATATTTTCATAAAATAATTTCGAATCTTCCTCGTGGACTTCCTCGATTAAATCATCTTCAATATCGTATTCGACCTTTAAGTAGATTTCTGTGGGCTCGCAAAGACCTGCTTCTGCATTTACTGCTGCGATCAAATGTTTTTCTGACATAATGCAACGTTGACGAAATTTAATTGCAGATTCCAAATCCATAAGGCAATTATTGCAAATGTACCTTGGGTGTCCATTTATTTCCTTGACCTGGCAATGAAAGGGCGCGTTAAAAGTGACCAACAAACGAATTCATGGATTTCGTTGAAGTAACCTGTATTCCCGTAATTGAATGAATTTGGCGTTTTAAATGCCCATTTTGTTCATCGAAAAGGTCTATCATTATTCTTGAAGACTTCCAATGGTTTAAACAAATGCGACACTCTTTATCGTGCATTTTTATAATTCCGCAGTAAAAACCGACGTTCTAATTAGGCAGATAATTGTTTTGCTTACAATATAATTCGTGTCTTCCTCTTTTCTAAAAAGGTATTCAAGTCGAATTTAAGTAACAGGTAAACAGCTGTTTTACTTTTTATAAACTAAGACAAATTCATTAGTGCTGTGCATTATAGTTCAATTTAGGGAGCGAGTTCAGCTGGTAAATTTTAAGGCATTTTACTTTAGTCGCGCTATGCTTAATTAATTTACAGATATAATAAACCAGGTTAGTTACGAAATAAACTTTAAGTAGAAATAGATAATAAATTTAATATAATACATACAAAAAGACACAAACCAAAGAAACGCCATAAGGGAAAGTTGAACTCAAGCCTGGTATGAGTTGGTTCATTCAACTCACTAAGTAGTTCAATACAACTAGTTCAGAACGACGCGAAACAACTCTTATAGAAAGGCTTCGTTAGAAAACATAAGGACTTAAGTGCGGACAATGTTTAATTTAAATGTTTAAAAAATGACTTGGCAATGCCGTACTTGCGGAAATGTAATTTATAACATGAACGCCAAGAATCTGTTTGAGAGTGCCAACTCCGAAATCCTAACAAATATTAAATTTGTAGCTGGGACAACGGTAATAATATTCGTATATATGATATATGCTCAGACATAAATAAATACTTATTATAATTTTGCTTACTAGCTAGAATGCAGTCCGGAGCTACCATCGCATATATGCGCTTGCTGTCTCCTCGACCTAAAACAAGCCGTATTTCATATGAAAGTATTCCGTGAACGCTGCATTAAGACGCAAGAGAAACTCCTCAGCAGACATAATCTGACCGGTGAACTCTCCTCGGATGCGGATTCCGAATTTGACAACCAATCCAACATTTGTGATGGTAGTATTAAGCAGGAAATTAATATTAGCTACGAGGAGTTATCCACCAAAAGCGATAAGCTTGAGGATGACGACGAAGATGTTTTTATGGAATGTAAAGCAGAGAAGGGTAAATCAATCAATAATTGCGATGAGGAAGATGCAGACTCCTTGATTGCAAGTGTACAAAATGAAATGCGCAGCAATTGCGTATATAGCAGCGACAGCCAAGAGCCAGCTGATGAGTTACAGGCGGTGTCAGAGAGCGACTATAGCCGTACCTCCGAAAACAGCAGGAACACAAGTTTAAGAAGGCGTAAACCGAGTGCGAAAAGAAAAACTCTCATACAGAAGCGTTCTAGTCGGTGTACTTTAGACACTGTGGGCAGCAGTACATCCCACAAAGTGAAAAAACCATACATCAGCTGGAAGAATCTGACGGAGGAGCAAATCATCGATCGCAGGCGAGTACAACGTCGTCGGGATTGCATATGCGATCAGTGTGGCAGGCACTTCACCGACCAGAGCAACTTCAAATTGCACATGCTGCGACACACAGGCGTTAAGAACTTTAAATGTAAAGAGTGCGGCAAACTCTTCTACACCGATCATCTGCTGCAGCTGCACGAACGGACTGTGCACCGGGGCGAGCGACCGTATGCCTGCAAGTTCTGCGATAAGTCTTTTAACAGCAGCACAACACGTGTCATGCATGAACGGTGAGTGGTCCTTCCTATCACTAACCAAGGAAAACATAGATGTGTTTGTCGATGCGATATCTCAAAAGAACAGAGCGGACCAATTGAAATATATGTTCCTTTATGCGTATGAGGAGATCGCTTACTTATAAGTGTATTCAGTTAAATAATGATCATTATAAAAGCAATCATTTTGTTTTTAGGTCCCATACTAATGTGCGTCCATACTCTTGTGAATACTGCGATAAAACATTTATTTCTACGTCAGCACTAAAGCGACATGATTTAACTCACAATGGTGTTAGAGCATTTTAGTAAGTAAATTTGTTCATTATTATCAGCATAAACTAAAATACTTTCCTTTATATTTGTAGCTGCAACACATGTGACAAAACATTTCAAAGAAATACGCATTTAAAAGCTCACCTGCGTTCCAAATTGCACGCCTTAAAAGAAACAAACGTTAGCTTATTAAGAGAGTTTGAATGAAAACTTAAGTACATTTATTTTATTATTGTTTGAGAAGTCTTAAGTTTTAATGTACATTGCAAAATTGCTTATATTATTTTGTTCTATCTATGAAAGCTAAGGTTTTAATAAACTTATGTTTTAATATTTAAATTACCACTGAAAACATCAAGATTGTCATTATTTAAGTTGTAAATAAATCAAATCATTGTATTATAAATTATTCTTTAAAATTAATTCAAATGTGTATTGTTTTTTAATGATCTCATAATCTAAAGCTTACAAATATTCTAAAACAGGTCATGATTTTAACGTCTTGGCTCGAGATAAACGACTTTAAGATCTGAGCGTTATGAATAGGAGAATTATCTTGTTGAAAAATTCATGGAATTGGCCCAAAGAGATCATTAAGTGGGGAAGATTCGAACTTTGATAAGAAAAATATTTTCAATAGTTTGCAGTTTGTTTAAAAAAAAACCTTGGTGAGTCTAACCTAAGACCAACAGTATATAAATTCAATAAATCTGTTAGCGCAATGCACAATTCAAAGATTAAGAGCTACAATTTAAACAAGGTCCGTTATTGCATTGTGACGTTACAGTTTCGAAAATCGGTGTAGCATTAAACGATTATTTAGCTCTGAAATGGTTCACTATTACAAATGGGCAACAAAATTGTATGAAACTTGCCAAAGATTCTTTCACTGAAAGATAAAAATCTTATTTGGCATAGTCGCCAAATAAAAAATTGTATCAATGCGCAATATCGGACAACCTCTAATTATGGATAAGAACAGTGTATACATAATATCTTGCCAAACAAATCAGTATAATTACAATACTGCAAATGTATTTTTAGTATTTAAGATGAAACAAAGGTATTATGTTATTTTCAGAGTTCGGCATTATTGTCAACATTTCAGCTGTTTATAAATTGAACTCGGACTTGAAAGTTTTTGTAAATATGGAAGAATTTTGCCGGACCTGCGGCAAAACGGTGAATGCAAAAATTTGCATTAATATTTTTGCACCTATGAGTCGTCGTCTATTACATTGCGTGCGCACAATTACAAACTGCTGGGTACTGAGTACACTTAAATCCGTTGTATATTTATTTTTTAGTATATATATTTTCTTTTAGGTGGAAAATGTTGCTGGGTTTCCCATCTATATGTGCGAGGACTGTCAGGCGCTGGTAAAGAAAGTCCACTCCTTTCGCAAACGATGTGCCAAAATCGAATGTTTCCTCGTCAAACGTAAAAACAAAATTTGTTCCAATAATGATAATTCGCCTGTTAGTTTAGACCAGACTAAATTTAATGATCCGCTTCGGATTGAGGAACCAGAGCTTGATGCAGTCGATATAAAGGTGGAACCAACGCTTCCAGACTACAACCAGGTCGATAATGATATTGATAATCAGCTGCCAGCGGATATTGATAAAATAAGTGAATCCTTTTTTGAAGTTCAGCCTGATTCCGATGGCTATGGTGATATATCCTCTGCTGATGATATGGATGGGTCAGCCATTGAGCCTACTTCTCCAACTGCTTTCCAGCCTGAACCTGAAGTTATACCAAAAAGTCCAGCGAACTTAGGAATCGTACATAAAAAGCCCAGAATGGGCTCCCGCAAGTACACAATGCGTGTGGGCAAGAGAACCATGTACATTAAGCTGACCAACGACCAACAGCCAAAGCGTATCGTGGACCGCGAACGACAGTGGGCGTCGGCGCGACCCTGCATCTGTGAGCACTGTGGCCGCCAGTTCAAAGATGGCAGCAATCTGAACGTGCATTTGTTGCGGCACACAGGCACCAAGAACTACGAGTGCAAGATCTGCCACGAGAAGTGCTATACATTACATCTGCTGCGACGCCACCAGCTAAAGCACACGGAAGGTCCCTACGAATGCACCTTCTGCGGACTACATTACAGTACAAACAGCTCGCGAGTGCGTCACGAACGGTAAGCAAAATTCAATTTGGAAATATGCTTTTAATAACTTCGGTTAACTGTTTTTAATTGCAGTGAGGCTTGCAAGAAAGGACGTGCTCCACAGTCCAAAACAGAGGTCATTAAAAGAGGAGAGCGCACATTTCAGTAAGTGAATTAGTTGAACATAGATATTTTAAGTAATAAAATTTATTTTCTTTGTTTGTGCCCAGCTGTGACATCTGTGATCTTTGGTTTTTGCGTGCCGGCAACCTGACGCAGCACCTTAATTCTTCGAATCATATTACTAATGCGCGCATTACTAGCAAAAAGTCCCAACAGAAACAGAAAAAATCGCTAAACATGGACGTGAGATCATGAAAACAAGTTCTCCTAACTTTAAGACTTAATTTAATAAAATTACTTAAACAAATTCGCATACAAATAACAGGCTAAACTATTCATTTGAATCGTCGATAATTTCAACCTTTGTTGGTTTCTGCAGATTCTCCTTGTGCATTTTACTAAATTGATGCGAGTATAAGTTGAACTTGTAGCGGAAGAATGCGTTGCAAACATCACACCTGAAAGCAGAAATAAAATATATATAGCTTAGTTGAATTATTTAGCTGATAATCCTCAAGTGTCGAACCTATAAGGACGTTCGCCGGTGTGAATTCGTTCGTGTTCCTTCAGCTTGCTGCGCACGTAGAAGCCCTTAAGGCAGATATCACACTCAAAGGGACGTTTACTGTCGTGCTGCATTTCGTGCTTCTTTTTCGACTGGGGATCTGCAAAGCTCGTATCACAGAGCTTGCATTTGAAAGGCCTAACACCGATGTGCTGATTGGTATGCCAATTGAGTGCGTATTTTGTTGCATAGCTCTTATCGCAATATGTGCAAAAATGACGAACGTTTGACTTTTGGTCCTGGTCTTCCTGTGACTGCTGCTGCTGGTCATCCTTAAGCTCAATCCGTTTGTTTAAGCGATTCGCGTTCCTGTGAATGCGCGGAGATGCTCCATGAACCTTTCTGTAAGGGTGATTTATGTATTGTAATAACAATTTGATAAAGTTTAAAATTAAACCTACTTTTCGTGCAGATATCGAGTGTTCGACGAACCAAATGATTTTCTGCAATAATTGCAGGCAAACGGGAGTTCGCCTCTGTGCCGCACACGTATGTGAATATTTCGCATATAGGCATCATAGAACTTCTTCGGGCACTCGGGACAAGGATAGTTTTTGGTGCGCGTATGACGCAACATATGTATTGTTAAATTACATCGAACACGAAATGAGGCGCCGCACTGATCGCAAACATGATTCAGCGGCATGGCTCTGATCTGCTCGCGACGTATCCGATTTCTTTCCTCTTTCGTTCGTTTGGGTCGCTTCGGTTTTGGATCTCTAGGCTTACGTTTTCTTTGCCTTGCCGATTTAATTCTTGAATTTGTAGTCTTTCGCTGTCTTGGTCGTGGTATCTTGTCCTTTCCCCTGTATTCGTTTAAAAGGTCCTCATAAATTTGCGCTCCCAATGCAATACTTTTGGGATCTGCACCGGATGTATTTATTGTCCGAATCATTTCTTGTGTTGATGTTGCCAGTGACAAAGGCTCAACTACCATTGTCTGACCATGTTGATCGTCTGCAGGAAATACAGAAACAAACTCTTCCTTAACGATTTCATCACTTATCTGCAGCAGCTCCTGGTCTTCTCGTGTATCATTGACATCATGTGAACTCCAAGGCTCAACATCGTTATCTTTGATTACAGTTGGAATGAAGTCAGCGTCACCACCCGCCAGGTGCAATTCGGTTTGTATGCACGTCTCTCGAAATTCGATGGCTGTGCGGAGATTACCGACGCAGCTTGAACACATGAACGGTGACATTCCTTCTTTGCACTGGATCTGCAAGTGCAAATATTTGTTAATAATGTGCCTGTTAGGACTATAAATATAATTACTTTAACAGACACTAACCCAAATGCCGGTAATTACTTCGATGTGATATAACATCACAGCGTTTTGCCCGTCGTTCAGATCCTTAGCGTTTTCATCAACCACAAAAAGTGTGTGGCAGGTGCGACACTTATGCTGTTCGATAAAACTTTCTTCT
This sequence comes from Drosophila lacertosa, assembly GCA_004143845.1. Classification (NCBI taxonomy): domain Eukaryota; kingdom Metazoa; phylum Arthropoda; class Insecta; order Diptera; family Drosophilidae; genus Drosophila; species Drosophila lacertosa. The sequence continues at coordinate 54,569 of SCDZ01000149.1, read as the reverse complement.
CGGCTACTGTTCTTTGGGCACTCGTCCAACTCCGCCTGTTCCTCGGCTAGGGGATCACTTTCACTGGGCGTCGGTGTGAACGGAATGAAGGCATTTCCGGTGGCACTAACAAAGTCAGGTACAGAAACAATGCCTGTGTTCCTGATAAAGTCCGGTGCTATAACAATTGCTCCGCTAGCTTCGGCTGCCTCACGTGCGGCAGCTTCCTCAAGCAGCTCAGCGACCAACTTCTTGTTCTTTCGCTTCTCCGATCGCTCTCGCTCGACCGCACTTACATCGTTCTTATTGATGCATGGTACGGCGCCCGGTCTGAGTGTTCGCTTTGAGCACAAGCCTGCAAATCGCAATTAGGTCTAGTAAGCCAACATTTCATTTAAAGTAAACAATAATACGAACCCATTTGAAATTGCAGTCTTCCTTGGATATCTTCCTCTTTAAAGTGTTCATTGCAAATGACGCTTTTTAGGGGCGCCTTTAGTTTCTCTTTGTTACTTTTGCGGCAAAATGAAATCCATTTTTTCAAAATCTCTGGATTTTTCGGAAAACTAAAGAAACTCAATTGTTGTGAATGTTTTTGTCGCGACTTAAATTTGTTCGCGCAGCTTTGCACTGCACACTTCATTTTTATAAAATTTATTTTTATTTGTGACGTCTCATTGCAAACTAGTCCCAGGGCTGGTTAACACCTATTAGCCCTGTTGCATGCAATCGATGTACTATCGATATATTTTGTTTTAAGATATTGATAGCCTGCACACTGGCGGGATAATCAATCTATTTACAAACAGCAAAATATAAAAAAAATTAGTTTTTATTTAATTTTAATTGTAGTCGGGTATATTTTTAGGGTAGCATTTTCTTGATGAAACTTTGACCGGTAATGAGTGCGTAAACTTGATTTCCGATTGAAGAACACATTGCAAATCTCGCAGCTGCAAGAAAAAGAAGATGAAATTAAAGCTTTAGGAGTATTATGTATATATAATTACCAGAACGGTTGTTCGCCGGTGTGTACCACAGCGTGTGCATCCAAAATACTTTTTTTTCCAAACGTTTTCCCACACAGCTTACACGTAAACGCAGGTTCTATCGTAACGGTCTCTAAATACTCGATGTGATTGCTGTGAAAAACACAAAGTTGTTTTAGAAACGCAATTAAAAGGTGTTGAATTGTGCTTACCGTTGATGTCGCAATCGTGCCATGCTGTTCGCATAACGTTCACCGCAATATTTACAGGCGTAGGGTTTCTCACCCTGGTGCTGAATGCGATTATGTAGATTAACTAAATGTTGTGAATAATCTTTGTGACCGCATTCCTGGCACTGGAACCTCTTGACACCCAAGTGCCGTTGGAGGTGCCGATTAAAATTGGCTTTATCATTAAAATGCCTGCCGCATTGATCACAAAAGTAATTTTTCGTCCTTTTGACTGGTGAATATTCCGTTGATGATGTTGTGCATGTGGACATCTCTTTATGGATTTCTCCGACTCTTGACATCTTCTTTACTTTTGCTCGTTTCATTCTTTTATGCAACAGGATTGAACTCTGTGATTCAGAAGAAGACCTATGGGTAACAGGCACAATTGGCGACGACTGTTCGCTATCAACCTCAGAGTCCGATGAGTTAAAGGCATCAAGAAGTTGTTCTTCAACAGTCTCATCATCCGATTTATTATCGCAACTGTTTTTGAACTGTTTATACATATATTTCCTATGAAACACAACGTTAGAAGTATTATCAAACGAGGCTCCGTCTTCATCTGTTGAACACTTGCTATCAGTTCCCTCGTCGTAAAATTTCAATTGATCACACTTTGTTGCATCGGAACTGAGTTCTTCCACAGGCTCAACCTTAATATTTGGATGTTTGTCATTTGATAAAGGGTCGTCGTCAATTTGAGTTTTAATTTGTCTTGATTGTCCCTCAACATTTTGTTGCAACCAAAAGTTGTTCACATTGATGCAACGATTTCGAAATTCAATGGCTTGATCCAAGTTTGATAAGCAACAGGTGCAAATACTGTCTGGCATAACAAAACCTTCCGTCAACTAAAAATTTAATTACGTTAATAATTGCTCATGTTTTAGCTGCTTGCTTAAAAGTACAATCCTTACCCAAATGCCAGTTATGGCTTCTAATTTCTTTAAAATCACATTATTCCCATCTGTGAAAAGATTTTTGCTACTTAGACGATTTATCTGCTTTTTACATGTTCTACATTGAAATGCAAATGACATTATACAATGATATTTGTGATGTGTTGTTGGATTTGTTTATATGCCATACACATTACAAGACTGCAGCTCCAAAAACAGAGCTGTTATTCTGTTTATTGCATTACTCGATAAGAGTGAATAGCAAGTAAATCAAAGGCGTTTCTTAGTGAATGGCTGAAGGTTTTTTTTGAGTACAAAAATATCGATATTATTTAAAAGCCATTTCAAACTGATGAGCTTTATTGTTTAAGCATCTATACAAATTTTTAAAAAATGTTAAGATATTCGTCCATGCGGCTTTATACGTTTTATTTTCAGTTCTCTTATCTTAAAATATTAATACAAATTCAACAAAAAATAAGAAGACAAATATTGCTTTAACTCTTATTGCGACGTTTACAATATATTGTTTAAATATTAATGTAAAAATACGTTGTGTCTCAACGTGAGTGTGGTGTTGTTAATCGTCTATATTTGTGGCTTTAACGTGTTTGACAAATTGGAAAAGGACCATTTCCAGTTATAACATTCGAGCTTTTGCTAGGGTTTTCAAGCGGGACCTTCATGGTTTAATTGCCTTAAGCACTGTGTAATTCAACTTGACGCCATTCCGCATTTACACATCAAATTCTTCGATAATCAAATCAATTTCAGTCTCCTCATCCGATATGGCATCAATTATATCAAATTGCTTGTCCAGCGCGTCGCTAGCTCTTTTCTGATGTTGCTTTGAACGGTAGTGAATCTTTAGGTTCGTATTTCTGGGAAATCCAACATTGCATATGTCACAACTGAAAAATAAAAGATCAATTTGTTAAATTAGTTGACTCAGTTATATATGTTTTAACCATACCGATATGGACGTTCGCCCGTATGAAGAAATTCGTGTTTATTCAGGCATGATTTTGTAAGGTACGTTTTTCCGCACAGCCTGCAGGCATATGACGATTTCCTGGTGTGTTTTACCCTATAGAAAAAAAGAGTGTTAGATAAGTTGAATTGACAGCAATAGTTGTATCCGGACCGTTCATGACGACATCGAGCGGTGCTCGTGAAGAAACGCTGATCACAATACTTGCACGCATATGGCATCTCTCCTTGGTGCCTGACGCGAATATGCAAATTAAGTAGATGCCGTGTGAAGTACTTGGTGCCACATTCCTCGCACTCAAAATTCTTGACACCGGTATGCCGCAATATGTGAACCTTCAAGTTGCTGGCATCTGAAAAACATTTACCGCACTGCTCGCAGACGTAGCTCTTTTCAACACCAGATCTCCTTAGATTCGATTTACTTTTGCTTCTATCATAATCTTCTGCCACCGTGTGCATAATCGCGTCCATCGCTGTTGGGCTATTTTCCATTACTGACGGCATTTTGGTAGCTATACTTGAAATACTAATGTTCTTATCGCGCACTGTTGGCGAGTGATGTTCGTGTGTGCGGACTAACTTGATAACATGTTTGACGCCACTTCTTGTATGTTGACCTGGGACTGGAGCATTTGTTACTGTTTTATTTATGCTCAAATGTTTTGTTGGCCGTGCTTGAACGCTGTGGCTACGAGCAGATAAGTAACATGGTTTTGAATGCTCAGGCACAACAGTGCGCTGCGGTTGCTGATTGCTATTAGTCTGTGAATTGGTGATTCCTGTTTTTGGTAGTGTTTTCAGTGGGTCCAGAGCATCTGTATCTTTTGGCATTCCCCCTTTGCTTTGTAGAAGGTTTTGTATTTTTATACAACGCTCCCGAAAGGCTATTGAATGATTCAAATCCAAATAGCAGCAGGCGCAAATGTGTTTAGGCATATCTTCAACGTCGTCTAACTATAAACAAACGTAAAATATTTAAATCACAACCCAATATCCACCTGCATATATCTCTAAGCAAAATCTTACCCAGATTCCTGTCAGTGTTGCGATTTTGTCCAGCATCTCATCATTCTCCTGGTCAAAGAGATTCTTGGCATTGAGATTGTAAATCTTTTCGCCGCAAGTTCTACACAACACCAACGAGGTCATTTTATAAATTTGTGTTTATTATGGTTTTCTTTGATAACAACGTGTGAGCAGCAGAAAACAGCTGTTGCATTATTGTGAATGGCAAATTGGTGGCGGTATTATTGAGTATTGGATTATAAAATAATTTGAATAGTAAGTTTAGTTGTATTTTTATTAACCAATTTATTTATCACTGCATGAAATAAATTTTGCTCAATTTTGTATATTACAATTATTAACAACACACAGTTGTCAAATATATTTGTATATTTATTTTTTGCATAAGTATGAAAATAATGCTATATCTGTAATTAAAATTAATTAAACGCAAAAAAAATAAAAACAATATGAATAAAACGAACTATTATCTGGTACCTAGTTTCGTTCGTGCATTTTATGTACTTCAGAATGGTTAGACTGTAGCTTAAGCATCAAGTTCCACAATTAGTGAGTTGGGAAAGATGATTGCCTCATCCGAAACCGCCATCTCCTTTAGGTCGCCAAGTTGATTTGAGTTCAACGCTTCGCTAGCCCTTTTTTGATGCTGCTTTGTGCGACAGTGAATTCTTAAGCCCGGCTTGCGTGGAAAGGCCACATTGCACACGTCGCAACTAAAAATATAATTAGTTTGAGAGTTTCTTTAAATAGTAAAGGTGTTAATTATTCAAGCATACCGGTATGGACGCAATCCAGAATGTAAAAATTCATGCTTATTCAGACACGATTTTGTATTGTACTTTTTGCCACAAATCTTGCATTCATATGACCAGCTTCTTATGTGTCGCACTCTGTAAAATATAATTATTCAGCGGCATTCAGAAACATTCATTTATCAGCCTCACTGTTCATGGCGTTGACGCGTGCTGCCGGAATAAAAGCGCTGGCCACAGAATCTGCATTCAAATGGCATTTCCCCTTGATGCTTCACCCGAATATGCAATTGTAAGAGGTACTTGGAATAGTGCTTTGTGCCACATTCCGTACATTCAAAATTCTTTTCGCCCTTGTGACGCAATATGTGAATGTCCAAGTTTTTGGGATTCGAAGATTGATGGCCGCAGAGGTCACATATAAAGACTTTGGTTTCTCCAGATGGCTTATATTTCTTTCTGATAACAGTCTCATTATCTTGTTCAGGTAATAGTTGAGCAACAGAACATGAATTAGCTGTACTTGGATCTGGCGACTCTGCTTTAAGCGATCCTTCATTGAAGTCTGAAGTTCCCTCAAACCCACTTAATTCATTCTCATCTTCTTCTACTGAAGTACTGCAGCTCTCTTCACAATTGCTTGGGCTGCCGGGTGGCGATTTCTTTAGTTCGTGTGCTTCATGCTGATCTGAAGCATTTTCATCGGAATGTAAGGCCAAGGAGAATTTATTGCGTATTCTAATAGATTTTTTTGTCAGCATACTTAAATTCTGTTTGCGAGCGCGTAAAATGCGACTTTGACTAGAATGACGATTTAAACTTCCTTTATCTGGCATATTCAATAAAAGATCCTTTGAGCGACTTATTTTTATGGCGTATTGCGGCTGGTTTAAGGGTTCATTTGGTGCATGAGCTTTCGCCTCAGTTTTAAGTGGGTCCAGCGTAATTGTCTTTTGGTTTGCACTTTGCAAAAACTGATCCGTTTTTAGGCAGCGATCTCGAAAAGCTATGGAATGATACAGGTCCAAATGGCAACAAGTGCAAATGTGCTTGGGCATATGCTGTTCCTCAGTTAACTATAATCATGCAAAACATTTATATAGTTCTATTATGTGAAATTGACGCAAATGTTTACCTTGATTCCAGTAAGAATTTCTATGTTCAGCAGTATTTCATTGTCGTCTTGTTCAAACAGATTTTTGGCATTAGGATTAAAAATCTTTTCAGCACAAGTTCTGCATTGAATCGACATTTTACAAAACTTTAAATGTTTTTTGCGTACATTTATTGTCGCTTCCAACGCAGGGCAGGGCTGTTATTCTATTTAAGTATTTTTCCGTGTAAGCTGTCGCTGTGAATGACTAAAAAAATCTCGATAAGATAACACTCAACATTTCTCACCCAAATTTTAAAATTGAAAACATTAGACACCTTATATGTATATAAAAAAATATTAATTTCAAAAATCATTATTTAAAACACTGTTAAAATGACTAATTTATTTCAATAGATTATCACTAATGTTTATTCAAATTACAAAAATAAAAATAACAAAAACTATTCATAACAATCATATTTTATTCGTCGATCTCTTCAATAATAGAATCAGGAAAATCAAAATCAATATCTTCATCGCTGAGCGCTGACATTTCAGCATCATCGTTATCATCTTTTATCATCATATTAATTCTTCTTAGATGGAACTTTGTCAAGTAGTGATTTTTCAAGTATGTGGGTCCCTTAAATGTCTTTTTGCATGTTTCGCAGCTAAAATTTAAAAAGGAATTAATAAAAGTCGTTATATAACAATGGTATAAACCGTACCGATAAATCTTCTCGCCTGTCACGTGTACATATTTATGCTTTTCCAAGCTAACTTTACTTATGAAAGTTGTGCTACAAAGATCACACTCGAAAGGCAAATCCTTAGCATGAAATTTCCTACAAATATAAAAAATTAAATGCTTATTAGTTAACACAAATAACATATTAGAAATTGACAATTGAGACAAATATTTTTATAGGCAGCCGCCATTTGCTAAAAATATCGCCTATCTCGATGGATCCCTTAAAGCGAATAAGCTGAAGTCTTTCCTCGAGATGTCTCATCTGTGTGTTCATTGGTTAGTGGTTCCACTCACCGCTCGTGACGACAGCGACTGGGACTGTTCCGGAAAGCCATGCCGCAATATTTGCACACAAATGGCTTTTCGCCTTTGTGATGCACACGAATATGGAGCATTAATAGAGGCCGGGTGAAAAATTTACTGCAGCATTCCTGACACTCAAACTTTTTCACGCCAGAGTGACGCAAACGATGATCCTTCATGTTGCTTAAATCACGGAAGGACCAACCACACTGGTCGCAAACATATTTTTTGTCTTTTGGTGCTTCATGGGGTTTTCCCTTCTTCAGTTTCTTCGCTATATCACGTTGAGGACCGCGCAATCTGGAATCTGCAGCTGGCTTAATTTTTGTCGTCGGCCTTGGAGCGATAGCTGCTGTCGGTCGAACAGCTATAAATCGTGGTCCTGAAGTATGTGCAGTCGCCGCCACAGGTCGCCTTTCATTTGATAGTGGGCTTCTACTCTCTAATACTGCAGGTCGAATAACTGCTTGGCGCACATTCTTTGGATCTCGATAACGCATTATTCGAACCCTAGGCGATAATTTTCTTAACGTCAGCATTTTTTGCCCTTCTTTTTTTTCCTTGCTTTCCTCTGATGGAGTTACTTGGGTATTTTCAGAGCTGTCAATGATTCTGAAAAATTCTTCTTTTATATTTGTTTCTTCGTCTTCCTCACTTAGATCATGCTCATCCAATGGATCAATAGATTCGTTACTAGATTTTGTTTTATCTCGCCGCATGTCTTTCAAGTAATTATTCGTTTCTAGACAGCGTTCGCGAAATGCCATCGCATGATTCAAGTCCAAGTAACAGCAGGAGCATATATGAAATGGCAAGTGCGCATCGTACAACAACTGATAAAGGTTAATGAAGAAAACTCTTAAGTTTACATGAAAGACGCCACCACTGACTTGTACCGGCTTACCCGAATTCCAGTAATTGCAAGGATGTTGTATCGAATGTCCTCATTCTCTTCTTTAAAAAGGTTTCTTGGATTCAGATGATAAATTGGCTCTCCGCACGTTCTACAGTGAATCGACATTTTGTTTGAATACTTTTAGTTTGTTTACGAAAATTAAAATCGGCACAGTGTGCACACGTTAATATATAAGAAATGCACTAAAAATGCCATTCGCTGAGAAATATTCTGGGTACATTAACATTTTATTAATTAACATTTTTTACATTTTTGGTTTCATTTTCAATTAACTTTATTAGTAAATGCCCTCAAATGTAACAACACAAGATATAAACTGTTTCTAGATGTTCATATTTTTAAAATATATTGCATTGAGTTAAACTACACTCAATTTTTGATGAGGAACTGGTATCGACACCTATTAAAATCTTTGTTTTAATTGGAGATCTAGCACATGTCCCGACATTTTTTTTATTGTGTATTAAAATATACATAGTATTGCCATAATTTTAATTGTATCATATATAAATTAAAAATATTGTGAATGGCCAGTGTGTATCTAAGATGGTTCGAGACATCTGTAAAATAAATATATTAAACTGCTTCTTTTTGCCGTTCGCCCAGAAAATAACAACAAGCGTTTTCAAAACGTAAACAAGATATTTGTATATGTAATTAAAGACACGATGAATGAGTGGCGCTCTCTTTGCCGCACATGTGGTACACCAATAAATGAGGAGCTTGATTCCAAGCTCTTTGAAGAACTGAACTACCCTTTGTTAACTATAATCGAAGATATTACCGACATGTTGGTAAGTTAATTGCTTATGTTGTGTGCAAGTTATGCATTATATTTAAACATTGCAGATTGAAAATGACAACACCATGCCAGAGTACATATGCATTGAGTGCAAATGCATTTTGGAAAAAATCGCAGATTTTCGCGCAAGTTGCATTGCTACTCATAAGAAACTATTGGCAGCCATAAAAAAGAATATAACTGAAAAAGGTCGCAGCATTTTACTCCAAGACAACAAAGAAATAGACATAATAGAGGATTCCTCCTCTAACGATAGCTATATTGAACTACAAGGGGCGAAAACAAAGTCTAATAACGAAATTCAAGCCGACAACGTCAAAGCGACGCTTTCTTTAAATCCACGCGCCAAGGACCAGCGATTAAATCAAACCAAAGAGAAGAAAAAGACAAAAAGTAGGCAAACCAATAAAAAAACTTGGATTTGCGAACAGTGTGGCGGAGAGTTTCGATGTTCTACATACTTAAAATTGCACATGCTGCGACACACTGGCAAAAAGGAATTCGAATGCGATATTTGTAAGAGGAAATACTACACAAGGAACGAGATGCAGCGTCACAAGATCTTACATAGCACCGCAAGACCCTACAGCTGTCGGTTTTGTGACAAATCATTTCGTGGCACTAGCAGCAAAGCGGTCCATGAAAGGTTTGCTTTACCAAATACATATGTTGACTGTTCTTGATAATACATGCAATTTAAATTTTAGAACTCATACAAATGAACGCCCATTTGCCTGCCAATATTGTGATAAGACCTTTACATCCACTTCGGTACGAAAAATGCACGAACGTGTGCATGTTAATAATCGAAAATATCAGTAAGAGTCTTGGTATAATGTATGCTTAACACGGCACTGTTTACAACTTATTTCTTTAACAGCTGTGAGCGGTGTGATCAATGGTTTTTACGACCTTCGCATTTATCATTACATCAACGCACCAAAGTACACAAAAGTAAAGCCAAGGATGGACTAGGTTAATTAGTATTAGTTTTGCATTTAATATTTTGATTAAATTCTGTTTAGCTTGACAACAGAACTTCTGTGTGATTGTCAACTACCATAAGCAGCTGACTGTTTTGTGTGAATGGTATTTTTCTTTCGGTAAATTTGCTCTTGAAGGAACATACGCTGTTCTGATAACGAAAAAATATTAATAATTAATTTAAATAAAATGTTGATAAGAATTATTTGTGTTTTGAGGCATTGCGTTTAATCCGTTAAGAATCCGAAAACCCCAAATAAGCTGTCAGTTTTTCAAGTACTCTATACACTCAAGCACTTTCATGTTTGACGGGTCCAAAGCAGGATTATTTGATTTTATTTGTTAAAAAAATGCTCACAAACCATCGCAAAAAGTGGCTGCGATTTAAAAAGGAGGATAAATCTCGGCTTATATCTGCGGTTCGAAGTCGACGTTTACTTTGGGACATGAAGGACAGCGAGCACAATGATCTCATATGTATAAAGACGGCTTGGCAATCAATTGGTGCCGAGATGGACAGAGACCGTAAGTGCTCACTTTATGATAATATCTGCATATTTAAATTATTTTATTACTTTATATAGCACAAGAATGCAAAGTTGCTTGGCGTTCGTTGCGCCAGAGTTACCGCTATCATTGCAAGTCGGCGTCCAGCCGCTTTAAAACGGAGGATGACGAATATGTGGGCGAAGCCGATCCCTTAGAGACCTCAGACATTCAATGGGAGTTCGCTGATGATATGGCGTTCTTGCAGGAAATGTCAAAGAATAGGAAGTGAGTATTTAAATCTTAGATTACAACTCAAATGTGTGCTAATCTATTACTTTTAGCTCGAGCTCCGACTCGGCCCATTTAAATGAATCTCCCACTAACAAGTCGATATTGGAAGATTATATCGAATATACTGATACGGAGTACTTGGATGGCGCCTACGACGTCCAAAATGGCGATGGCGATAATGAAGAAGATGATGATGGCGTGCAAGGTTTTGATAATGATGAATACGATGTTGATGTCGATGACAATCATAATACTGCTGACGACACTGGCACTGTTTTCTATTTGAACAAATCCTCAAAACTTTCTTATGCAAGATATACATTTATACCTATGTCTTACAGCATAATCTAAACTCCATTATTTCCTTTTCAGAAGAGAAATCAACCAAAGAACACACATCGAGATTTACTTTGCAGAACATGCGCACAGCCAATAGATCTTCGCACCTCTCAGAATTTATTTGAACCAGAACAACAAAAGCTTTTGTGGCAAATTAAAGCGCTAACCGCATTGACTGTAAGTACGAAATTTATTAATCTGTGTTTTTTCATAACAAATTTTTTACAATTGTTTTGTAGCTGAAACAAGATGAAGACCTTTCGGACTTTATATGCCGGCACTGTCAATATAATCTCGAGATTGCCATTGATTTTCGCAGAGTTTGCATTGGGGCTCAGGCACAAGCTCGGATTAAAGTGCAAGTTAAGGACGAGTTGGAGCCAGAAATAATGGCATACCCAGAGGCAACAATACAACATAGTCCTAGTCACACAGACATAGAAGTCGAAGAAGAACGACTGGAAGAAATTGACATGTCTGACAATGAAAACTATTATGAAGAAGTTGACGTGCAGCCAGTGCCATCAGCACCACTGCCGGCGACCAGGAAGAAATTCAATAAGGAGCCGCGAAAACATAAATACCAGTGTCATCAATGTGGATTAACATTTACTAGTCAAGATTTACTAAAGATGCACATGCATCAGTTGCATGATATGCAGCTGCACACCAGGTTTGTTTATCTGTTATTCATTCCTATATAAATGTTCACTATATTTAAAATGATTTCAGATTTGTGTGCAAACATTGTGGGCATGATTTTAAATATTCTGCACCGCTCGTCGAACATCTGAAGACCATTGGAGTTCATTTTGGACACAAGTGTGAGGAGTGTGGTCAGAAGTTTCATAGCAGGCATTTCCTCAAGAAGCACAAGCGGCGAGTTCACGGCCAGGCGGATGAACATATTTGCCATATGTGTGGCAAGAACTTTACTACTGGTTTCAATCTGCGTAACCATATTGTGCGTCATACGGGCACCCGCCCGTACAAGTGCAAGCTATGCAGCGCAGCCTTCTCAACAACTGCCGAACTGAACAATCATCAGCGCACACATGACAATGTGCGGCCATATCCATGTCGTTATGCGTGCGGTAAATCTTTTCGTCACTGCAGCAACCGCAGCACACATGAGAGGTGAGCACAATTGATTGATGATATATAAACAATTTAACTGGGTATCAATTTGTTTCCACAGAGTACATATGTCTGGCAGTATGCGACCCTTTCAATGCGATTATTGCGATAAAACTTTTGTGACCAAAGGCGACTGCAGGGCACATCAAATGGTTCATACTATGAGCCGTGATTTTAGGTAGTTATAGCCATAGAAGCTACTACTAAATTTATATTTAAATATGCTCCTACCAAACTATTTTGCAGCTGTGACATTTGCGAACAGAGTTTTAAGCTACAGAAACATTATATTCAGCACTTGACGACCAAATCTCATAAAAAGGTCGAGGAACACGTCAAAGCTCTAAAGAAAAAAGAGTCCTTAACATAAATCTACGCCAGGATGTATTAAAAACTTATGTATTTTAAACGTCGAAGCACAAAAGGAAAAAGAGTCCTTAATATAAATCTATACCAGCATCTATTGGAAGCTTATGATTTTATACTAATACTTTAGGGCTATTTTGAACTATGCCTATCAAACTGAATTCTACTATTATTATCTTGCAAAACTAATTTTATTTTCAATTTTCGAATTTTTAAAAATATTCTATATTCTAAACTTATTGAACCCAAATATATTAATGAACACTACAGCAAATCCTGAATAAACTGAATAAACAAGTAATTAATTTATAATAAGCATTTATTGTAATTATGAGTAACTTAAATATGTCATTTTGTTCAGGTCTGCAGGTCAGTCAGCAAGTATTTAGTTCAGTCTGATATCGGCAACGATCTTCTCGTTGTCATAAATTTCTTTGGCATAGCACAGATTGGGATAGTCAAAGGCGGCGCCATAACGGTTCTTGCAGCCCGCTGTAGCCTTCTCTCCGGGGGAGTACACGGGCTGACCGATGACGTTCGATGTGGCGAAGTTGCAGGTCAGCACGAAATGATTGTAAAAATCGCGAGAGAAGCGCACGGCGGCACAGCCCAAATGGGTGTTCTTCTCGGCCACGGCGATGGTGAACTTGGCCACATTCTTGTTGGGCAACTCCTCGGGGAAGCTGGACAAAATCTCGGGCGTGGCCGAGCTGCGCTCCTGGAACCAGTTCTCAATCTGCTCCTTGATGATTTCCGCGTCGGTGTATTCCGACTCGGCACCGCTGTAACTGAAGATGGCATTGTTCTGGCCGGCGTAGGCGAAGCGTTCGGTGCTGCGGCATTTGTCGGGCAGCGACTGGCAGGTCTTCACATTGAGCAGGGCCAGGTGAGTGAGTTCCTCGCACCACGTCATCTTTGCCATGCGTGAGGCTTTCGGAAGACCTTCAAAGTTGCCGCCGGCGACTCCATTGCGCAAATCATTGAACAGGCTGAGAATCAACTTCTGATGCGGCTCAATCTTCACATCGCGCACATCCTTGGGGCAGGCTTCACTGTAGCTCTGCGGCGAAATCAATTAAAATCTTTCGCTTTGCCAGCTAGAAGTATAATTACTTACTCCCTTGTTGTTGCAAGCAATGTGCTTGTCCAGACAAGTGGGCAGGGCACAGTAGTCCACTGCTTGGGCCACTCCTCCCACAGTAGCTAGTACAACCAATGCTGCAATCATTGCCATGACTTTTCCAGTAGTCGTTATGAACTGAAGCTTTAACCATTCTATCGTGACTATTTATAGGGAAGTTGCAATGCAATTCAAGACTCCAGCTTCTTAGAGGTTTAATGTTTTCACACCTGCGTTCTGCGGAATGTCTGTTTTAGAATAACAAGAGTATTTTTTGTCTGGGCAAGTTGAAGACTTAATACACTTAAATGCCCAATAATTAAGTATTATATAATAATAATAAAATAAAATATATATATTAAAATATAAAACACACACACATTTTAAAAGTGTAAAGTTCATGTTTAATAGCTAAAATATCAAATATTAAATGCACACAGTTGATATATTTTTTAATATTATTTAAGTAATCAGTATAGAGCCGTTTACAATCCGACCAAGCTCTAATGATCGCCGCTTCCATTGCCATTTTGCTTGGCGCCATCGTTGGTTGCGATATATGAAGTGACATCCAGTTTGGTGGCCAGAGCCAGGATGGTGTCCTTAGCGTCTGAGTTCTTAGTAATAATCAGAACACTGGGATCAACCTCGAGCACGCGTGCGAGCTTGCCTAGTATTTCAGTCGCAGGCAGACGAATGATTCGCTTATTAAGGGCTTTAAGCACGGGCTCATTCAGCTGGCGGTTCATGCTGACAATCTGGTTCATGAGTGTCTCCTGAGTAACAACGCCCAGCACACTGCTGCAAAACAAAAAGGAAAAGAGTTCGTTTAGAAGGTAAACACATGAAGGGTTCATTTTGCAACATACGCATTAGTCTTGTCGACCATAGCCAGCTGATCCACACGGTGCTGCTTCATCAGTGCAATGGCCTCACCAAAGGTGGCGTCGGACTGAAGCAGAGCGACTGGAGTTGGCAAATGGAGCTGTGAGATGGGCACGTTCCACCACCAGTGACGGTGCTCATTGACAGGCTGCTTGAAGCCACGCGCCTCCATCCAGTTGTCGGACACGAACTTGGTCATATAGTTACGAATGCCGTCGGGCAGGATAACCACACAACGTTGGCCTTCCTTAAGGGTGCGTGCATTCTCTATAGCTGCATGCATGGCGCCACCGCTGGAGCCGCCGCAGAGCAGACCCTCCTCGGCGTTCAAGCGACGACTCATGGGGAAGCAGTCGGAATCGGAGATCTTTGTCCATACATCGACCACCTTGTTGTCAAAGACAGTGGGCGGAAAGTCATAGCCAATGCCCTCCACCTCGTAAAACGTAACATCAGTCTTATTAATTTCTGCGGGTTGCGCTAGAACTGAACCAAAGGGATCCACGCCCACAACGCGACAATCGGGCGCCTGTTCCTTGATTTTGCGTCCAATGCCGCTGATGGTGCCCGCCGTGCCGGCCGAGACCACAATCATGTCCACCTTATTGTCCAGCTGCCAGAGAATTTCAGCGCCAGTGCCATCGTAGTGGGCCAGCGGATTACCCGCATTGCGATACTGATCCAGGACAATTGAGTTGGGCGTCTCGCGCTGCAGCTGCTGCGCCACATAGATGAGTCCCTCGGGCGAATCGTAGGCCGCCTCTGTGGGCGTGCGAATTATCTTGGCGCCCAGCGTACGCAGCGCATACACCTTCTCATTGGACATCTTCTCGGGCATCACAATGATGCACTTGTAGCCTCTGACGGCACAGGCCATGGCCAGTCCAATGCCCGTGTTGCCAGATGTCGGCTCGATGATGGTGTAGCCCGGCTTCAGAAGTCCTTTCTCCTCTGCATCGAGCACCATGCGATAGCCAATACGATCTTTGACCGATCCGCCCGGATTCAAGAATTCGCACTTGGCATCTAATTAAATTATTATAATTAATTAACACATTTGCAATGCCAAATAATTTGAAATAATAGGATGATGTGGATGAGAGGACGTATTTGAAATTAGTAAACAAGAGATAGTGAAAGTTAATCAGTTTAAGTTATGAAATTCGAACACGTGCAATTCATTCTTTATAGTATATACAATACAAATAGATTTATCAGATTAGTTTAATAGAAGCAAACAAAAATTGCTAGAATATTTTGCATGATTTGCATTTCTAGAAATATGAATTCTTCCTGTCCGAATAACATGGCATACTTACACATCTCACACTTGATGCCCTCCTTGGCGGGTATGCTGTTAAGCTTGACCAGTGGCGTGCATCCAATCACGGATAGAATGTCCGGATAAGTCTTTTGATGGTGGGCAATGCCACGTTGCGTGTGTGGCGTTTGCTCCTTGCTGCCCAGATGCCAGGTGCATTTTGAGGGCTTGCCAGGATCTATGAAATCGGCGGGACGTTCGTAGGTCTTGTTCGCAGACATCGCTGTGGATTAGTTAAAGGCTTAATCAGTAAATGTCCAGTGCGTATTCCGTGCTATGCCGCCGGCTGCTCGTGCTTAAATAATTCGTTCAATGAGTTGTGCTCAGCTCACACCATCTGGCAGATTGGCCAGGGTTAGGCAGCCGCTGAACCCAACCGCTAATCAGCACTTTTCTGCTGGCTCATGCCAGTTTATTGTGAAATTGAAATCGGGCTTACACATGTGTATACAAACCACGTCACTTTAATTGTTACCATGTCATCTCTCAGCTCTTTGCTAAGCACATTTAATAGGGTTAGTTGGTTTTATGGAACAGTCCTTAAAGTACGTATTTAAATGAGTCAGCTTATGTTAACAAAACTTAGGGACTTATAATTTGAAAAGTATATTCTCCATTCACCATTTGCATCATTTTTTGTCGATAAATTTCCCATATTTCGGGGATATCGATAAGTGCCGGTTTTATTTATAGTAACAGCAACAGACTGGTACGTTTTTATATGTACTAATATTAAGCAATTCAAAAATTTAATATATTCAATATGTTCAAAAATTTAAAATAGCCGAAGAGGTAGCTAAATATTGGAAATTAACGTTTCTAAACTTGGGTATGTATGACTGCAAAGGAAATTAAAATGCAGTTACATGGTACAGGGTATCTTCCTAACCGGACACTTTTAACCAGAGCGAACTTCGTTTTTTCTTTTCTCTTCCTGCTTTATCAACTTGCATTGGGAGCTATTTTTCATAGAGGTTTAGCTGGTTTTTCCTTGCAACAGGTTTTCCATTATATCAAGTTAACCGGTATTAACAAGTAGGTACATACCATGCCATGGTACAAATGCATTGTGAGTGCATTGAACTTGTGAACTTCTTACCTATAAGTACACACTTCATTTATTGCAAACAAACTTGCGCACATTTGTTCTTATTATCTACAATATACATATACATATATATTTGTGCTTGTGAATTTGTTATCTTTGCTTTTTATCAATTTACGGTTATCTTCTTACCTGATGTTTATAATAGTAGCAGTAGTTAATGCTTTAAAATAGCTATAAATTAAAAGTCCACAATTCACTTAATGTGTAACTACCAAATCACAGTATGTAATTTCGTAAAAATACACGTGATTTATAGCGCGTCGTTGTTGCTTCCTCAAATAGATCCGTGCCTACTCTGGCAAACATATGTAACAGCACGCGTTTATATATGTACACACACACATACACACGTGCACCGGCACACAACGTAGCCACGCTAAGTACAGAACTAGTGCTGCGAAATGTGTGTTAAGTGTTGTTAAATGTTAAACTCCGCCAAAGGAGTTGTTGAATCTTTCGTGTATTGAATTTAATTTAAAATAAATATGTTTTATTTCAAAAAAAATATATACACTTTTTAAGTGTTTATTTATATAGTTTTTAATACACGTAATGCTTTTAATTAAATAATTCAGTTGTAACGGTTGTTTATGCTTTTAAAAAGCTAGCTAGCTGCAATTACAGTCCAAGTAGTTTGAAAAATAAATGGATATCAATGGTAAATTAATATCGTAAAGTACAATATAACACTTTATAAACAAAACTTCAGTTTAGAAAAGGTTATCATTAAAAACAGGCGCTAAGGAAATTTTAATCAAATCCGAAGACCTTCACAAATTTTGTTATTTTGAATTTGTAGATAATGAAAATCAGTAGCTGAGGTTTTCGTGTCAAGCCGAGTCATAAGTACAATTAATAAACGAGGGTGGGTTTGTAAGTTAGAGCTCTACGATATTAGTCGTTTAGCCAAAGACTTTAATAAATATAAAATTATTTAAATTTTCTTAATCCTTTAATGTGTGAAGATAACAATTTTTTTCTTTTATAATTCATTTATTTTTATAAACTTTTTGGCTAAGTAAAACTCCTATTTAAACTGTTACTGCTTATTGCAATATTAAAAGCATACAGTTAGGCTTTTTATTAAATTTAAATAAAATATATTATCAGTTATCTGTTGTTTCTATAAAGCATTGTGTATTTTAAGAATGAGTAAAGTACGTCACTTAGTACTTATCTGATTTATATTGCATTCCTTATCGCCGAGCTCAATTAATTGTTTGGGAACACAAACAAGCTTTTATAGACTTAAGTATTTACTGAACACTGAACACATAAAGTAATAAATGGTGGGAAATTAAACAACAATAAAAACCGTAATTACTTTAGTTACCTTAGTTTCTGTGCTTTGTTTGTTTATTTATAAATATTATTTTAATTAAGCGCTTCATATTCGTTCATAATTTGAATAATTGGATCGTTGATATACTTGCGTACCTCCCAGTTATTGGCAAAGTCACCATGATCCCACAACGGATCCTTCATATGATGCATTATCTTATTGGGCATAGTTTCGGCTAATCGCAGCACATCCTCCACAGCGGCCATATCATCATTGTCCGAGTACCACAGGTGGGTCTGGCAGGTTATCCGATTGGTTGGATAGTCGGGCGGCACTTCGGAATCGTAAGCTACCAAATTCCTCTTAGTGCCATAGTCGAATTGCCTGAAGCGTCCGGACTGCTGTTCCTGAAGGTAGTGCAAATACTGATCTGTGGACACGCCGGCGGGAGTTGTCAGCGCATTGATCTCAAGAGCACTCTATGGAGGGACGAATATTGGGTAAAGGATTTCTGAAGTAACCAGGTCAAGACTTACCGAATTGGCGCGTCCTTCGGTGCTGCTGTCGTGGAACCTGCTGCAGTAGCTGCGAAACCGGGAATCCGGTTCACATGCGTTGTAGATAAAAGCCAGTATAAAATCGTTGTAGGGCAGAAACTCCTGCGCCTCGAACAGTAGCGAATAGGTGCTGTGGTGTCCCAGATAAGGTCCAACCACTCGTGCCATCTGGCTGTCCATGTTGCTCATGTAGGCGACTGGAGCTAGCATATGCGCTGTCCTGATCCTGCCATTGTACTCGGGCCGCGTGGACATTAGTGCCAGGAACACCGTGGTGCCCTGCGAGTGCCCAACATAGTGAACGCCTTTCTGACCCTGTCCGTTCGTCTTCAACGCATAGTCGATCATGGCTGCAATATCAAAGTAGCCAATTTCGTGCCAGCTGAAACGCCAGAAATAAGGATGCTGTGTCGATCTCGTTGTGTGATTCCGGGAGTACGTATTGCCCCGAGCATTGCCCAGCCAGACGTCGTAGCCCGCGTCGGCCAGCTGAAAGGCCAGACCATTATCGGGTCCATTGGCGATCCAGTTGTCGGAGCTACTGGTGATACCATGCTGTAGGATCGCAATGGGGCGATTCTCCTGTTGGTTCTGCAGCTTGTGCGAATAGGGAATGCGAAATAGGCCGATTATATAGCCATCCTCAGTGGGCACATGATGCAGCTCAGCCGGATATCCATGCGCCCTAATGCGATCATCCTAAATGTGTTTGTTATTCCCTTCATTTATTGGTTTAGATTCTTTCTTTGTTCTGCTCACCGTTTTCAGTCGGGGTTTCAGTTTCAAACGCGCCTGCGGATCGTTGAAGAGCTGATAGAAATCAGCACCTTCAAAATCACTTCCATATGGATTCGAGGGAGCGCCCAGAATCGCCGCCCCTAGGCTAAGGAACGACACTAGAACGATCAGGCCACTCGCCATGTCGCGACGGAACTGAGTTCTTGTTATAGAACATGACTGGAAAAGAACATTGATCGTTGAACTCTGAAGCCTAATCTGAAGATAAGCGGCTACCATCAAATTTAAGTGGATCGTAAAGTAATTATGGGTTAGAAGGTATCTTTATATTTAAGTCTACATATTTTTATCGCTATAACTAAGTGTTGATAGATCTAGGGATCTGTGTTAATGCTTCAGCTTAACAACGAACTCGCGCTGGAATGCGTTTCATTTGATAGTCCTCGCCGATCCTTAGCACAGCTGACATGCCCTGGACGGCATGAGCTTCGATGTGGCAGTGGTAGCTCCAAAAGCCCGGATTGTCCGAGATGAAGCGCACAATGACGTAGCCCAGACCCGGAACTTGCACAGTGTCCTTGGCCACGGCTGGATAATCATCAGGCAGACGGGTTAGACGTCCCCTTCGATCCAATTCGCGTATCTGTGGATTAGACGTCATATTCAAGTTAAGTGTACCAAGTAAGAGGTTAGTTGACCGACATTTTTTAGGTCATTCAGATTGCCTAGGACACCCTGGCCGACCAGGCGAAAGGTGAAGCCGTGCATATGAATGGGATGCGTGGCCTCCATTTGGTTGGCGACGACCATTTCGATGGGTCGATAGGCGGGCAGGCGGATTACGTGCACGCATTCGCAGAGTTCCCGGTCACAGTCGCGTCCCTGGCTGGCCAGGGAGCTGCGATTGCAGAAGTAGCCATCGTCCTGGAACAGGTGACGGCCCTGCAGCAATGAGATGCTCGGCGAGCTGTAGCTAATCTCGTCGATTTGGAAGAGTCTCTCCCCATTGGCGGCCTGGCGCATGCTCACGCTGGAATAGTGTGTAAGGAACTTGGTATAACGGGGCCAGGGAACGGGCTCCAGCGATCGCAGCGACACAGTGCCCACATCCTTGTCCTTATTGGACTGCCGCAAGGTCGGGACTGAAGCATTGGCGGCCTTGAAGCGAAAATCGTTGATCAACGTGGTAGCTTCATCGAGCTCCTTGCCCCGACGAGCGTCCAGTATGCTGCCCTGGGGCAAGTCGGTGCGAGCAGCTCCCCGATAGCTGAGCACCGCGCCCTGGTAGAGATTGCGCTCCTCACACTGCTCGTAGCCGCGCACGCGTATCCAATAATTCTTGGCAAACTGATTCGCCTCCAGCACAAAGTCGAAACGTTCCGCCGACGTCAGAAAGAAGCCATCGGCCAGCACGGGTTCGATGTCGTTGCCATCGCTGCTGATGATCAGCAGCTTGTGCTGCTCTATGGAGAACTCCACCGGGCAGTTGAAGACACCGTTCAGCACCACCCGCATCCTATAGCGATAGCCGGGCGTCACGCGCAGACGCTCGTAACGATGGCGGGCATCCTGATCGGAGAGTTGGCTGAGATGATTGCGTCCCTTGCCGTTGATGAGTATGTTGCGCACCTGCTGAATGCTGTAGTCGTAGAAGATGTCCTGCACCATTAGCGCATGCTCCACCAGATCGTAGTCGTAGAGACGCGCATGGGGATTCGCCTGGTGGGGCTGACGCACCAGCAGATTGCCGGCCACGCCGAAGCCGCGCTGCCAGCCGACATGGCTGTGGTACCACAGGCTGCCGCTGCGGTCCGCCTGGAACTCGTAGCGATAGACCTCGCCGGGCTCCACCGGATACTGGCTGACATAGGCGACGCCGTCCATCTCGGGCGTGCGCCTCATGTGTACGCCATGCCAGTGCATTGTGCTCGGCTCGTTCAGGTAGTTGAGCACGTCCACCACGACGGTGTCGTTCTCGCACAGCTCGATGGGCGGTCCGGGCACCATGCGATTGACGGCCATCACGGGCGTGGACACCCCGTCGCCATAGATGCAGTTCTCCGCGGCGCAGGCGCGCTCATCGTACTGACAGCGCTGGCACTCGGGTCCCAGCCGGCGATAGTTGTGCACCACCAGCTGATAGTAGCAGCTCTGGGTCTGGCCCTGCTGGCAGACGCGGCGGCACGGATGCCGCTCGAAGCCGCCAAAGTTTGAGACGTCCACATCGCCGTAGTCTTCTTTCAGCTGCAGACCCGTCGGCAGCGGCGTCGCCTTGTTGGTTTTGTTGCCGCGCGTCCAGGGAAACGTCAACCAGTCGATCTTGCTGCTCGGCTCCTCCAGCTGCTGCTCCTCCAGCTGCTCCTCCAGCTCCTCTCCAGTGCCCAATCGGCAGCACAGCAACACCACCAGCAGCTGCCAGCAACGGCTTCTTCTATTTGCGGCCACCATGTCCAAGTCCAACCTTCAACTGCGCCCACAAAACCAAGTCCAACTAACGAAGAAAGTTTGGAAATCAAATCTGGACGCCCACCAAAAGAAAGATTCGAGTATGCGCAGCACGTGCGAACAATAAAAGCTGAGCTGCATTTAATTTGCCAGTGGCCAAGAACGCTTAAATAGTTGGTGATTAGTTACTGAATACCCTGTGAGTGGAAACTTCAGCTCTAGTTGAATATGTTCAAGAGAAATTTGATAAAAATATTCAACAAAATAATAATAATATAATAATAAATAATAATATGTTCAAGTATTCAAATTTAAAAAAAGTTTCAGCAAAATAATGAAATAAAGTCAATAAAATGAAAACTATTTATTATTTAATTATTATTACTATTACTATTTAATTATTGAGCTTCAAGAAATTAAAAAAAAAAATATCAACAAAATAATTAAATAAAAACAATAAAGTAAAAACTACAGCTCTATTTGAAAATGTTTAAATATGGAAACTGCTGAGAAATTTAAAAAAAGTGTCAACAGAATAATTAAAAAAAATTCAATAAAATAAAAACTACAGCTCTATTTGAATACTTTCCATTCTGAAAAATATTGAGAAATTTAAAAATAGTATTAACACAATAATTAAGTGAAGTTAATAAATAAAAATCACAGCTCTATTTGAGTATGTTCAATTATGGAAACTATTGAGTTTCGAGAAATTTAAAAAAAATATAATTAAATAAAGTCATATTTTCTAATTTAAATAGCAGCCGGGAAATATTACATTCTTATAGCTTATAACAATCAAGCCCCAAATTTACACATATTTTTTACGAATTACAATTAATCGAGATCTTTATTTAAGGAAAGTTAAAATTCGGAGCACGGTTCGTTTTTTTATTTCACATGATGTTCAAATATTTAATTTTATTACAAGTAAACACATCAATTTAAGTACTTTCATTTGTACGTCTTACATATTAAAGAAAAACTAAATATAAACATTAAATACTAATCAGAAAAAATCATTTTACAAAATATAGTCAATTTTGTTTGCTTGCTGTTTTTTTTATTTTTTTTTTTTGTTTTCATTTGATTTTTCCAAACATAATTCTTAATTTGTCTAAGACACTATTTGGAACATCTTGAGTTGATAAATGAAGTCTTGGTTGTAGAATTGACCATCTGGATTTTATCTATAAACCTAAAAGTGATTTAATTACAAACAATTTCGCATTGCATTTTGAAATATTAGAGATAAAGAAACACATTTTCAATTTAAAAAACACTAACTTTTCTTGGCGTAGTGAAAAGTACTACAAATTGCAAAGAGACCAAAATATATACATATATACATATATATAATTTTAACGACATAAAGCATTTTTTCATATAATTTAATTTTTTTTTTGCTTCTATATTTAAAAAAAAAACGGTTACCAGGATTGTACAAAAATGAAAGCTCTTTTCAATAAATAATAGAGACAAATTATTTCGCGTGCAAATTTTTGTGTTCCGGCTTTTTCACACAGAGTGATTTTCAGTTGTTAAATAAATACCAATTACAAATTATGTGTTATTAGCAAAAGTACATTTGATTTATTTGAAAAGTTGTATGAAAATTGCTGATGAATTATTTAAAGTGATGCCCAAAGATTATTCAAACATCAGCTGGCGGCGGACCTGTGGGCGAAGGCGACGCGGTCGCAGTCGCCGTGCTGGCCGTGCTCATCAGACTGATGACGCCACAGGCGATGGGTGCTCCCACGGACATCTCCTCGTTCTGGTAGGCCAGCGCATTGGGCACCGACAGCGCCGAGGAGAAGACTTCCGCATTGAGCGCCGTGTTCAGATCGATGGGCTTGCTGTGTATCACAATGGAGCGTCCGACGATGCCATTGAATCCAAACAGCTGCAGGTAGATGGACATAAACACGGCCGAAATGCTGCCGTCCGGCTTGACGTCCAGGTTGCCCAGCTGACGGTAGAAAAGATGTTGGCATTATTCAAAGTAAGCAATTGCTTTGGGCTAACTTTTAATCTTCTGTCCTTTGGCAACTTACGAAGTTATTGGGAAACTGTCCGCCCGTGGATTTGCAGCCGTCGCTGATGTCGCCGTACGTGTGTATGTGGAGCGCATGTTTGCCAGGCGGCAATCCCGTCACATTGATGGTCACCCTGATGTCGCTGTTGTAGGGCAGCTGCTGGAAGGTGATCATGCCGGCGGCAGATGCTGCCTCGCCCTCGCCCATCAGCTTGGAGCCCGCCTGCCACTGTGGTACCTAAGGAGGAGGAGGAGCTGCTGATTAGTCATCGGGCGGCAGTTGATGCGGTCACCTACATAGGCGTAGCCGGCATAGATCGGCTGCGGCTGCAGCAGCGGACTGAGCAGAGCGGCGGCGCCAATGCCACCAATAACTGGACCGATGCCGGCCAGCGGCACCGTCATCCGCTCGTACCGCTTCACCTTTGTGCCGGACACCACTTTGACGTCGTCGATGCGCGTCAAATTAACCGCCGCGGGCCGCAGGCGATCCAGCAAATTTTGTGCGCTGCCAGGCACAAAAATGCCATTAAACAGCATTAACGCTAGAATGGGTTTGTAGCCGAACATGTTCCCTTAATTGATATGTTAAAAACTATTTTCTGGTACTTGGTACTTGGTACTTGGTACTAGCCGTAATCGGCACCGTTCTCAGCGAATATTTTAGCCCGACTGAATTGGGCCCATCCACGTCGCTGTCAATTGGATGGCTTCGACATGGATTTCATGCTGCTTGGCCACGTTAATTGCCGGCTTTGGCCAGTGGCAATATCGCCAGCATCGATGCTGATGACTAGATTGCACTGATGGCAATTGAGTGTCGCGTGTTTGCTGCTTTGCTGGTCACCTGTCCAGGGGCGTAGCCAAATTCCATTCCATTCGATTGCAGACCCAACTTCACAAACGTACTTAACCTACATTAACATATCCACAGTGCGAAACATGAGTTTATTTTGTATAACTTTGGAACTGCAAAATCTATTGTTCATCTGCCATGGAAGTCAAGGAGGCGTCATTAAGCATCAGTTTTACAATCCTTGCTGCATATTGTTGGTATAGATTTCATTTTTCTTTAAAGGCATCTTAACTTCTTGCTTACCTATACTACTTCTATAATAATCCCATATTTTCCACAGTATTCTCTGTTTTCCCATTTAAATGATCGCCTTTAGCTTAATTACTTCAGATAGTTATTGATCCACGTCAGCTATGTGCAAGGATATTGCTTAAGGACAGGCTTTAAACTGCCATAACCTCACTTTTAATTTACACCTTTTTCTTATTTCTTCCTTTTAAATACTACTTATAATTATTTTTCTTTTCCTATTTGCTATTTTTTTCAATTAGGAGTAGTTTCTTATTTAAGAATTAGTATTTATTAATTAATAAATGCATATGCTTCTAAGGTAAACTGCTTTTATAACCTCAATTGTACATAACCTCAAAAAAATGTCCGAAAATAATTTCGCTACTTTAAAACCTTATTATACCCCACTGGCTGGCGGCTCTGTTTATTGCGAATACAATTTGATTTGGCAAATAGCACAAAGTAACCTAACCAGGCTGGCAATTGAAAGTGAAAACCTAACCTCAAATATTAAACGACACGCGAGATTTGCTATTTCAGATGACACAGTTTTTATTTTTAATTGCTCCCTATTAACAACCAACATATGGATGCGTTTATGACTCTTGCACATTATATTAAATTGGGTGATAGACGAACGGGGAGTACAAAAACTATGAAACTATGAAACGTTCTAAGGTTAATAAATATCAATTTAGGTAATCACTACGTAAGCATAATAGCTGTAATTGAACACAATGCTGCCATTTTCAGGCTCAACGAAAGCCGCCGCGCTGATAGTCGCCCTGGTGCCGTTGATTGTAACCGCCGCGTCCGCCGCCGTGGTAACCACCGCCACCACCATTGCCGCCGCGTCCGCCCGCTTGAGGATTCCAGCCGGTGCCCTGCACACGTCCACTGTTATTGGTCCACTGGTCACGTTGCTGCTGTGGCTGCGATTGGTGCTGCTGATGTTGCTGCCAGTTTTGACCTTCGCCACCACCACCACCTCCACCACCACGTCCACCGCCGCCGCGTCCACCACCACCGCGTCCGCCACGAAAGTTGCCACCACCACGTCCTCCACCGCCAGCAGGTCCGCCGGCTCGCTGTTGCTGCCAGGAAGGCATCTCTGGTGGTGGCGGCGCGTGCTCGTTGGCGCGTCCACCGCGATCTGGTACATTGCCAATCACATGTTTCTCTATCTTTGAGGCTGTGTTCTTGCGCACATTCGCCGAGCTCGTCTTCTCGATGATCGCCAGATCCGCGCGCGCTGCCAGAAGAGCCACAATGTTGGTGTCGTCACCGCCGTATTGGAGCTGCTGAATCTCCTTGAGCTTACGCTGAAAACGTTCGCCAATCTCGTTCTGGCGCGACTTCATGCTATCCGACCACTGAAAGCTCTGCACAGTCGCCTCCAATCGCGTCAGCATCATTTGACGACGCAGATTGTATTCCGCGTCCAGATCCTTGTGCATCGTCTCCAGCACACGCCACTGGCCATCTGTCAAGGGCTTCTTTGTGGGCATTAGTGGCTCACTGAGCACAGCCGGATTCGTCTGTTTCAGTCGCTGCTCCAGCTTGGGCGTCAGTCGCTCGAACAGCTGCTTTGCATTCACGTTTTTTTGCACTTCGCCCAGTTGTAGGTCGGCCGTTAGCTGTGCCACCGCCTCCTGCAGGTGCGAATCAGTCTTGGATTTCTTGCTGGGCGGCTCGACGGGCAGCAGCTTCAACGTCATCTTGGTGGCCATCAGCTCGGACGTGAGGTAATCAAGCAGCTGCAGCAGTGAGGTGCGCGTCTGGAAGCGTTCCGACATGGGCACCGCCACAAACTGGCGGTACGGGCAGCCCAGCTCGGTTAACAGCAGCGACAGCTCGAACGCAAATTCGGTGTGGTCCTGGCTGCTGGTGGCGACATGCTCGTCAGTTTTCCGCAGCACATGCAATTGATTGGCCAGCCAGTAAATAAACTCGCGCAGCTCCGCGCTGCCAAGTCCAACGTCTAAGGCATGGCTCAGGATTTTTTGTTCTACCTTTTTATAGCCAAGTGCATCCAGAGAATCAATTATATCGAGCTCAATATCCATTGCCGGCTGTTCACTGTTTTCCGGTTATTAGTGTTTTGTTTTTTCTCCGGCTGCCAGTTTTTGACTATTGGTCACACTCATTAATATGTCATACTTGACATACATATGTTCATCGGCAAACTTAACGTTTCTGGTCACTGTTAATAACAGCGGGCCAACTTTTATCCGTTAACCAATTCAAGCTCTAATTTAAAAGCACTTTTTATTTTGTTTATGCAATTTAGTGTGATACGGTATGTTAGCCGGTAAAAACAATTTTTAACTTGGCAGACATATATATTAATATAATATGAGCTAATCGCTATTTAACAGTGGGGCTCCGAAAATACAAAAATATCCCAGCTGCTACATTTTGTTATCGATTTCTCTTATGTTTACGTATTTACAATGGAAATTTAACGCGCTTGCATTGTAATATTAATTAATGTTAAAGAAAACAACGCCTAAACTGCAAAACGACTTATATAAGAGCATTAAAGCATAATTAATAATAATTCTAAAAAGAAAAAGTAATTCCCCTTGTGTCTGCTGCCTTTGAAATATGTGCAATTTATTGTTATCGACATTGCGTTTGGTCTGCTATCGAAATCGTTGCTAGACAAGCTGTTAAACTTTTTTGTGATTCAAGTCCTTTACTCGGATTTTAGTTTTCGAAAGCGTTTTCGTTGTGTTTAATTATTTTCCAGAGCACTTAAGATGTTTGAATTCATATAACTTCATTTATTGTAGTTTATCAATTTTAATATTTATAAGTGTAGTATATATATTAATTTATATATATTATGTATATATGTATTTTTTTTTTTTGTAAAGCAGGAAGTTTTAGGATTCGCAAGTATTACACCTTTGGTGCCACCAATTTTACACTTTTCTTTTCTTTTCTTTTTTGTTATACATACAACACTTACATATGTACTTAAAATGAACACACACATTTAGCTATTTAATGTATACAATTATAATCGTAATAATATTCAGTTACTTCATGTCTTCCAAAAAGGCTCCAAAATTAATAGAAACAAGAATTAGACAGCTTAGACAGATACAATTACAAATAAGAATATAAAAATTGAAACAAAATACAATAATTTTTGCTGCTGCTGCTACGCAATGGCACAAAAATAAATTCCGCGCAAGAAGTTCAAAATCAATGCACTGGCGACATTCGCCTAAGTGAAGCTATACTGATTATCAATGGCGCGTCCGCTGCACTCGGCACTCGTTGATCCACTGCCACTGCCACCGGGTCCACCACTGCCACTGCCGCTAGAGTCGCCGCCATGACGAGCAGTCACGACGCTTGCCTGATGGGCTGCCTGCAGTGAAGCATTCGATGCACGCAGATGCGGCTGATCCAGGAAACCCTGACCCGTTGGCGGCGAATTGTGCACGTTTTGCGTTGTGGGGTCCAAATGAAAGTAAACTTGCTCCGGAAAGTAGACGTGTGTTGGCTCCTGTGGCAGCTCGATTTCGTTTGTCTTTAAGCGAACACTTAGATTCATGGTAATCACTTCGTTGCACTGTAAATGGTAAAAGAAAGATAAAAATTAGATTTGGAATACGAAATTGAAACTGATTCCTTTTTGGATGAGAGGGTTAAATACATGAAACATGCGACTTTTAAAAAATGCATTCAAACTAAACATCACATGTACATAAAACAAAAGATATTTGTTTTTCTTAAAATAATTACAAAAGAAATTGTAATTTTTTAAATTAACAAAAACTTAATTACTCAAGAAATTCGAAATAAGTTATTTTTGAGGAATTTTAGTTAGAAGAAAACTAGCAGAATTTACTGTTACCATAATTGATCTCAAGGGACATTCCTTAGCATAAAAAAGCTCTTTGTGTAGGTCCGAAGAATGGGACAAGAATTTATTGGTCCACATTTTTGGCTAAAAAAATGTTGGCTATCGAAAAAATTTAAATTCAAACATTAAAAGCAAATATCTATTTATAGCCTTCAATATCGACTGGAATATTTTGATATATAATCGGACAACTGTATTATCTTTGTATATATGTTTATGGTAAACGACTATTTTTATATTAACTTCTTCAAATTACTTTATATAATTAAAGAACGGACGTTATATATGAACTTCACATCAAACTCTGACAATGCTTTGTGCCGCCTTCGATTATGAAATGAAAATGTTGCAAAATCAAATAAAGGAAAATAAAAACCATCACTGACACTGAATTGACTCCAAAATTTTGGCTATCTCACATGTCTCGGCGATGGATGTCCATTGCCATTGCCATTCGCACTGGCAGAACTGCCGGCAGCGTGGCTCGCTCCAGCAGACGCATCGGCGCTCGGCTCATGCGCGGCGGCAGAATGTGTTGTAATGGCTGCCGAATCGTTCAGTCTGCTGGTGTGATGCACCCAATCGGTGAGCAGTACGTCCGATGTGCCGCCCGACTCCAGCGGTATAGGATTGTGTCGAAAATGCTCCAGCATCTCTTGTATGGTGGGAAACCATAGGTGCTGCACTCGACACTGGCCCTTTTCGGAGATTGTCAGCCGCAGATGCTTGGCACGCCCTTGGAAGTTGAATGTGAGCACGAACTCGCCGCGTCGTGTTTCGCTTTGGCGCACCAGGAAATAACCGTGACCCGCTGCCTCCGATTGCAGCACCATGCGAGCGGCTTCGGCGCGCGGCAACGTGCCATGGAACCAGGGAAACAGACGCATTTCTGCTGTCAGATCGGCCACATTCACATCGGATTCCGTTTCGACCGCTTCGTTGCCATCAAAGTTGCTGGAGGCCGACAATCGTTGCTCGCCACGTGACGGACGTGAAGGAATATCGGGTGGCGTGGTGCTCAACTCGTTGCTGCCCTGGGATAGGGCATTCACATCGTTGACGGACGCTGTATTCGCATTACTGTTGCTCGCTGCGGCCGCGGTCAACCCACTGTCTGTCGACTGGGAATTAACCAGATTGCCATTGGAACCACCCAGCAGAAGGCCACCCTGCTGCTGATATTGAGGATTTTGTATGCCGCCCAGTGCGCTACCGGCGGCGCTAGTTGTTGGATTCGGATTGGTTGTCACCGGCGACGTTTGCATGGCCGCCGTAAGAACAGCTGAATCGAGCATCGGCTGTTGTGTTGGCGGCGTGCGCATGCAGTAGCGGATTGTGGCCAGCCAGCTGCGCATGTCCTCGGCACTAGCTGCCTCAATCACGTACTCCATGTTGTTGTCGGCCTTAAGCACAAACGTGTTCATCCGATCGGGCATCTCCAGTGTAGTTGTTTCGCGTGCCTCCGAGATAAGAAAGCAGAATACGCCGCTGTACGGCTTCTCCGGTTTATTTGGCGGATAGAACTCAAGCATGTAACCGCCCACGGCCTTGACCAACACCAGTCGGCACTTCTCCCATTTTTGTGTGCCCGTCGTCTGGTCCAGGCTCTCGGCAGTCAGATTGTTGACCAAACCCTCTTTGCGGCACTCGACCACTATTTTAGCCAATTTAGTTTTGTTGCTATGTTTGCTGCTGCCACCACCGTCCACGTCGTCCGAGTTTTTATGGAAGAAAGCCTGCAAAAATAAGAGTTTCTGAAGTTAAACTTTGATTTGTCTGCTTGCCGTTCATTGTCCCATTCGGAACACACTCACCTTGCCCTTGCGCAGTCCTTTGAAGGAGAGACGCCGCAGCAGCGACTTGGGAAACTGACGGGATACCTCGTGCTCCTCTGTTTCGAAACTGCCGCCTGTGCCGCTGACGCCCTCGCCAAACATTAAGCCCATATCTGATTTAAGATTGCTGCGTCGCCGAAAGAACTCCGTGTCATAATGATCCGAGAAATATTCGACAAATTTGAGAGCAAAACTGCGATGTGGTATGGTTCGTGCAACCTCCGGCGGCAAATTGCCATTGATGTAGGTAATGCACGCCTTGGCAAAATCGCTGGCGGCCACTCGCGCATGCCGATCGCAAAACTCCTCCCAGCTAGTGCCGCCATATGTATACGATGAAGTCCCGCCCAATGCAGTGCCTGTGCCCATGGGCGCTGGTATCAAGTCACTGCCACCGGCCGCACCCAGACTTGTGGTCGGCCCAATGTAGCCGCCCGCGCTGAAAGCGCTCGAATGGACGCCTGCGCTGTTGCCACCCATTGGCCCAAAGGACTGCTGCTGGCTGTGTGGGTGGTGGCGGCGCTGCTCCTGCTCGCTATGCCTGCTTGTATTCAGGTTGATGCACGAATTACCCAGCTGAAGTCCGTGTTGCTGCAACAATTATATATTGTAGTTATAGTTAAATAATTATATACGAAAAATAAGCTATATTGCTATTATTTATATTCTAAAATATGGCTAACACTATTTACCTAATTTTATTTATTTACTAAATGACGGTTATGTCCCTCTTACTTCACTCTATATTAAAATATTTGTGCATCGACGATTGGAATATTACAAATTTAACATATATTTAATTAATTTTGTTAAATGATTTTTTCTAACAAATTTTTTTTAGTAATCAGATTTTAATACAAAACTTTGTTAGCTAGGACTTTACACCAATTTAATAAGTGCCTTTTAACCAGTTTGCATGCCGGGTAAACAAGTTCGTGAAATGAACGACGTTACTCATTTTGCGTTTACGTTGCTCATTTTGCGCGTAGATTGCGTGTTTACTCTTACGTACTCGCTTTATTGTAAAATGTCACTTAACGTAAAGCGTAGGCGTATTTACGTATCTATACAAATACACCCTGCATATCTATGAATGTGTATGTGTTATGCGTGTTGGTGTGTGATTTGACTGCTGTTTTGTTTTTGTTTTGCAAATTTGATGATAAGCTGGAGTCAGTGAATTCAGAGTCTTGGGCGTTTCAATATCTCTAATGCTATTCCTTGCCATTTTGTTATTGAAATGCAACTCAATCTACGCACAGCATGCGTATGTGTGTGTACTACACCTACACATAAGTTCTCGGCATAATTTTTATTTTCAGATTTAACTTACTTTTCGCGTAAATTATATTGTTGTTAACGGCCGCGCACTGTACTTTAACATGTGGGTTTTTTTAATATATTTATTAATTATTCACTGTTTTCTTTTATTATATTTTTATTTTCCAGAGGAAAAACACAACGCAATATAATCGACTATCGCCAAAACACCTCCAGCATCGTCAATCGTAATTTATTATCTTATCGGCACGCCTCCATTGTATATCAGTTATCGAGATATCGAGGCAAGCGCAATTGGTGTTTAGTATTTTTAATTTTGACCGTTTGGACATTTTGAATCCAAATTGAGAAAATTTTAATCACAATAAAAATACATGGATACTATTGGGACTGACTTTGTAAATATTTTAGGCAAGCATCATTGGATTGATTTTACCACTTAAGTGAGTCAATTGCTGTAGTCTAGTATTCTCAACTAATTGATTAAATTACATATTAAAGTGAACTCATTTATTTAGAATGGTTTATGTTCAAATCTCACATTTTTATTGTTTCTATATGTTTCGAAATTGCATTTACTTAAAATTAATATGTAACTACTATGAATATATTTATAGTTATGTATTATTGTTAATTTTGCTCGATCGTTATAAATAATTAAAATTCTTGAAACTTAATTTGTGAATCACACGGAGTGCAACATTTTTGTTTGTTTCTCTTTTTATTAATATTTTATTTATTGTTTAAAACGAACACATGCAATTTGGCAAAACATCATTCATATATATATTTAATCAAATATATATATATGTGTGAAAAATCGAATGCCGTTAATGGAAATGGGGACGAAAATGTGAGTTAAGGGCAATCGAAATGTGAATTTAAAATGCGGGCGCACTTACTAGCTATTTTTTGTGATTGTGATATTAAAATTAAGTATTTACAGAAAATGTCATACTGTTTGATAATTGATTCGAATTTGTGAATTTACCATGTGTTGGAAATGTTGAAAATGCATTAAAAACTAAATGAACAAAATGAAATCTCAACAGTTGCTAAATAAAAAACGTTAATACTAAATCATTACTATAGTTTATGCACGTTAGTATGTAAGTAAGAATGCTGCATGAGTCTGAGTATGAGCTTGAAGCGCATTTGAAATCTCCGTTTGCTTCAATTTGAATATTACGACCAGCATAAACTGTATCTAAATTTGCTTTGCGTAACGTAAAGCCAAATTACATTAACATATACATGTACAATTTTGTGGTTTTAAAAAAACGTTTCCACTTATGCTAAAACTACGTACATTTATTATTCGGTTTTGCTGTTACTTCACTAAAAAGAGGATCACCTAACTTAAAAAACTTTGATACGTATAATCAAACAATACGTATGTAATTAAGAGAGAGAATTATAGTGTTCGATTTGTTGTGTTTCTTTTCTCTTTTCTTTGTAGTTTTTGTTTCTTTTTGTTTGTTTAATTCTGTTCTAAGATAGAGTACACTCAGACTTCCAATTGTTTTGATGGTTGATGCGCAATAAACGGTTCGCTCCACATGCGCCGCAGATCGCCCTGCAGGAAAATATATAAACTTATTGAGTAAATATTACAGGGTATTATGAACGGTTTTGCATACCTTTAAGTAGGCCATCAGCAGCAGCGGCAATAACGTGAACGGCACTAAATAGAGTAAGGCGGGTTGTGCGGCCTTAAACACCTCCGAGCTGACCGTAGCCGTTAGCAGACCCAGGAAATAGCTATAGAAAAGCGATTAGCATGAGAAATCATCAGATTGGCCAGCCAAACGCTTCACTTACCCCAATAAGGAACAATGAAAATACGTTAACCTGGAACCAACACCCTTTGGCGGAGATAGCGTTGGATCCGAGGTAAAGCCCTGTGACTTTTTATAGGCATCGTAGCGTAGCACAAAGCACAGCAGCAGGCCCGGCATAACGACGTCGCCCAGGCCGAGCATTGAGAAGTGTCCCGTATTGTGTATGCTGGGGAAAACGAGTTTGCCCGGCAAATTCAGCTTCGGTGTGTCCCGCACAATGCCACCCAAATTCAATTTGCGCGCCACAATGCCAACGGGATTCTCGGCGGGTCGTGTGGCCACCTTGACCATCACATTTGTGCTGAATATGTACGATGAGAGGAACACCCAAAAGACGTCATATATCAGCAGGCCGGTCAACAGCAGCGTCGACACCTTCAAACTGGGCAAACGCACAAACGCAATAAACGCGACACACAGACCCATGCCCATGGCTATAACATAAGTATATTAATATTATGATTTTTAAGCTGCCATTATATGTCATACCATCCATTAGCAGCCAGTGACCGGTGAGTACCCAAACGCACACAATCGAAACGGAGAGCGTAAAGCTAAAGAGCTCGGCTGCGGTAAAGCGTCCACAAATGCCAAAGGAGAAACGTTTGCCATCCGTGCAGGGACGTATGATGTACTGGCACATGGGCAACAGCAAAAATGCCAGCGCCACAGTGGCAATAACTGTGAAGGAATGAAATGATTGTTAGCTGATATAAATATAATATGATAAGTTTCACTCACTGGCTGTGCAGACGGCAAAGAGCAGCTGCATCGAGTCGAAAAAGAAGAACATGATGAGCAGCGATATGGAAGCACCCAGTGGCAAACAGAGCGCATGCATCGTGTCCAGCGTGGCAAACTTGTCCGCTGCAATAGAGTCGACTTAACGTCATTAGGATTAAATATCTGGTTGACATATTGATGTAAATATAGCAAATATTGTAGTTAATTAAAAATAGCAAAAAATAATTATAGTACATGTGTTTAAAGTGTGGAAAATTATAGCATATTAAATGAAGTCTTATAGTCACAAATATATTGCGTTTATCTTTTAAATTGATCATGTTCTTATCAATCAATTAAGGAGCTAAGATTTGTGCTATTTTGAATTAAGTATTTGAGTAGGCAGTTCACTTACTTGACTCCTTCTCGACCTGCTCGCCAGTGAGCAGGTTCGTCATGGACTCGTTTCGTTTCTTTTGCTCGCGTTCACGCGCCTCCTGCTCGATGTTGAGGCTGCGAAAGCTGCCATAGACTATCAGCAGCATCGATATAAGGCAGGTGGAAACGCGCGAAGAGTCCATCACGCTCGACACAGTCCAATGTAGTTCGCGATATTCAGAACCAGCTCCCGCTGCTGCTGCTGCTGCTGCCGCTGCTGCCGCCGCTGCACCGCCGCCAACACTGCCGCCAACAACGCCACCGCCACCACCAGTTTGCGCGCCGGCGCTGCCGTGCGACATGCTCGGTCAATGATAGCCCGAGGAGTTGGCCGCTGCCGCTGCGCAGGAGACACGTGCGTTGATTCCAAACTCCACTATCAGCCACACAACCAATTGTTATCAGCTATCAGCTATAAGCTAGGCGCGCAGCTGCGACTTTGCTGCGTTTGCTGCTTATCTCCGTTTGCTGTCGATGCCGCTGCTGCTGTTGCTGCCACACGTTGTTGTCTCCGCGACGCTGCTGGCTGCAATGAAACTGAAATTTGTTTTGGCTTATTAGTATAGTGATAAGCTTGCGGTGCGTGTCTGTGTCTGTTCCGAGACCTGCCTTGGTAAACCCAAAAAAGAAAAGCAAAGCAAAAAAAATGGTTGTGTGTCTTGTTATTTTGTCTTGTTTGCTTTCCTCTATATTTGTTCTTTGTTTCGTACAGAACTTTAAACAGCTGCCCGGACACAGTAGTTGTACACACAAATTCTATGATTTATGCCGAGTGCTTGCTTAACGCTTGTTAAGACCTCAAAATCCCAAACATCAACCAAAAGGTTAACTTTCATGCGGGCTTTAAGTTCTTCAACCCGCCACCCGCCACCCGCAACCCGTCAACACCACAAGGCAAGCGGAGGTCAAAGCGGAACTGTGGCAAAGCCACAACTGTTGCCGCTGTGTGAGAATTAGTATAAACGGGCCTAAGCACAGAGAAGAAGGCCATAAAAAGTAGCTGGAATAAATTATAAAAGCATTACCCAGTTTCTGATTCTGTTATGCTTTGCTCACTTGTAGTTAAGACTCAGTGTTGTTGTTGTTGTTAGTGTTGGCGCCTACTGTTATTATTGCAACAAATTCTTTGGCATATTTACACACGCTTCAGCTACTGTTTATATACTCATTGTTGTAATCAAGTATGTAGGGTATGCTTAATGCTTAATATATGTATATTAAAAAAACTTGCAGAATTCTTTAATAGAAATATACTTTTTAAATTAACATTAAAGATGGAACCTCTTTTAACCCTAACCAACCTTAAATAAGAAAGAGTATTCCTTACAAAACTTTTTCTGTAATTAATATTGTTTATTTAAATCATAACGTTTGTTAAATCAGCCCTAATTAAACTATTTTTAACATAAAGGAGGTCTTTGGTCGGGAGTGACCGATTAGAATATTTTCTGAACTCAGCTGTTATTACAAACATTTTATATTTTTGACTTCACTCAGAGTTGTGCACATTAATCAGCGCCTGCGATAAAAAGTATATTCTTGATATTCTATAACTTCTCATTTTCATAAATAATCTTGAACTTTGAAAACAAAAGCGCAAGGCTGTATTATCTGAATTGGGTTTTTTATATATATTTATAATTATTTATTTATCAAAATATTCATAATCTACATATTTATCGAAATTTTATGACTAGCATTTATAGTCTCTGCAATGTTCTAAGTAAAACATTATAATACATGTTTTTCTTAGAACATTTATGTTTATATATTTTTTAAAATTATTGAAATATATTTTGATAATAAAAATAGATATAAAACCAGCTAAAAAAAAAATTGTATTAAAAAACACTTAAGTGGAACAGGGTATAACCGCGTCGAGCAAGAGACACAATCTATTAAGACGCCTACCACATGTGGCACAAACGGGTACTTTATCAATTTAATGTGCACTTTATACTGCAGTAGTTTCTTAAAAATGGTTTTTTAATTAAATGTTATGAAAGAATAGAATTATAAGTCTATTAATACTATTAAAAAAATTGTAATTTTTTAATTTGTTACTACAGTTACTCAAGTAATTTCTTCGTGTTAATAATGAGATTGTTGCCAGTGTTGTTGCTGGGTTGTTGCACTTGTGCTATGTTAGCGACCTGTTACTGTTAATGTTAAATACAGTGCGATGTTAATGATAATAAAGCCGTTCGCTAATAGAGAAGTGAAGCAGAAGACAAAAGCGAAATAGTTGCCAACAACTTCCTAGTTAACTGTCTATTATTGTTGTTGCCATTGTTGTTGATGTTGTTGTTGCCGCATGTTGCCAACTGCCGTTGCGCGCACTAAATAATGTGCTTTGTTTGAAATGCAAAGTGTAGCATGCTGTCTGTATGTATGTGTGTGTGGGTGTGTATGTTTGTGTGTGTGGGAGACTGTGCGGCATGCAAATGATTGAAATATCTAAATGTGTGTGTCCCCCTTTTCGATGCAACAATTTAACAGTTCCCACACGTTGCACGCTTGTTAAAATTGTCAGACCAAAGGGAAACAGATAATAGATAGACAACAAGTTTTAGGTAGGGGTAAAATTTAAGTGTGTGTGTGTGTGTATAAAAAAGACATACAAATATATGTATTAAATTAATTAAGGCAAATTAAGAAGTTGAACTTATTTACAATCACACTCGCGTTCACTTTCTAATTTAAAACGCGCCTAATAATAACTTAAAGAAGTGTTCAAAGTAATTGGTCAGCTGTGGCCGGCACTCTAAACTGCCCGCAACGAAGGTGAAAGTGAAATTTACTTATGAGACGCTCAAACGCCGAACGGAAAGCCAAAAAAAAGCTACACATGCAGCGCTGGTCATTCAACTAGATACACTTAACTTTGTCAGTTAGACTGAATGTAGATTTAAAACCCTTCTAGTTAATTTTGTTGTTTTACTAAAAACAAAAATTACATCACAATAAACACAGTTGGATTTATATAAAAGAAATAAGTGAGTTTGCCTAATTACATGTTCACTGCTGTATACACATACGTATTCATATGCATACTAACACACACATATGTAAGGAAAGCAAGTTGCTGAGATTTGCTTTTTGGCTTTTGCACTACTTCAATAATTTTTTGGCCAACACACACACATAACATCAAAGCCCAAAGCAAGAAGCGGCCTCGCAACTGGCTTCAAATGCAACACTTGTGAAATTTTATACACACAACAACAACAGCCAAAACAATAACAACAACAAACCTCAAAGCGCAGGTAAAGCTTTTATATATTTTTTCTTCTCATATCCAACATGCTTAGACTCCATTTGAACGGCAGCCGCACCGCTCCACTGCGTAACAAAATTACAAGACACACATACACTCACACAAGTACACTGGTATATGCTCACTCGCTCGCTCTCTTGGGCCATGTGAAGATTGAGCGGGGGCAGGGGCTGGGGGCAGTATAGGGGCTGGTCTTTAATTACTAAAACTTAGACGCAATCAGCAGCAGCCTGTTTCAATTTCATTGCACCTCGATGTGGTGTACACTATTTGTGGCACCATTCGGGGGGTGGGGGTGCGGGAGCGCCTGTTTGGGGTATTGCTTGTGCTTACTTTGGCCCTGCGCTTCACATTTACATTCGCGTTTGGATGTGTATTTTGTTTTCTTTTTGTACCGATTTTCTTTGCGTTTTGGGTGCAAATGCCAAAGTAGCTACATTATTTGTGCACGCATTTTGCTTTTTGTGAATTGGCTGCAGCCCTTTGCACTTTTCACTGGTTAATCATTAGCAACTTTACTTTTTACTAATAATGCATTTTTTAATTATTTCTCTCTGCACTCTTTCACTGTTTTTTTCTGATGGAAAAACAACGAACTACGAGTGTGACCCAACACTGCGAAGCCATAAATGTTTGGAATTTTTTCTAGATAATAAAGTATCGATAGTCAAGCTAAATAAGCCAATTAGATAATGTGCAATCATCGATATATTCAACATTTCTGACTAAGATAGTAAGTATATTAGGGGAATATTAATTGTAAAGGTTCTGATTAGAACCATTAAGAAATTATTGTTTCGTTAGTGTGTCCATATGCCATCTAGTGTTGCATAATTTGAAACATAATCGATAACGATTTCGCGAATTTAAGCAGTAAGTGATATTTTCATGCATATCACGCACGGTCACACCGACTTAGACGCGATTGAGAGAGCGCCGCTGCTGCTTCGATGTACTAATAAAATTTAAAATTATTGTTAAATGCAACGCGCTTAACGGAAAAAACGGATATTAGTAATTTAAGCAAAAAGTGCTATTAAATAAATTTTTTATCGAAAAAAAAGCGCGCCAAACTAATTATTTAAATCGAGTGTGCAAGAGTGCAAGTGTAGAGAAATTGCATCAAAGGCTGCAAGGGGCGAGCGCAGCTTCTGAGTTTCATACGACCGAAGCGGCGGCAGGAAGCCAACGGTGGTGAAAAGCCATCAGAAAGAAAAACGAAAACTGTGCGGAAAAAGTTAAATAAAAGCCATAAAATGGGTCTCAACGGCTGTTGTTCGTGTGTCAAATATTTGATGGTCCTTATAAACATCTTATTTTGGGTAGGTATGCAAGCAGACAACAACAATAATACGAAGGAGAACAAGAACCAGCCAGCTCACTTATACAAACAACAACTGGAACACACGCATATGTACATGGTCGTTTAACTGTATGTGTGCGCGTTCCCTACGCCTTTTGCCTTTGCCATCGCCTTTGCTCGCGCGCACGCTCTCTGCTGCTGCGCTGCTCACTCCCTACTCCAATAAACAATAGAAGTTCCGCTGTGGGTGGAGAGTGCGACACACACCCACACTCAGGCACATGCACACACACATTCATATATAGAGATAGACAGCCAGCGAAAGCATCGCGTCCCCCTCCTCTTTTGTGCTGCTCCCACACATTGCTTGTGTTGTTTTTCTTGTTTTCTTGTTGGCCTTTTCCTGTTGGTTTTTTGTTATTTTTATATGCGTGTCTTGTTGTTGTTAGTTTTGTAATCTGCTTCTTCTGCTACGCACCTTCGTTCTTCTCCGTATTCTTATCTACAGCGGAGGTGAAGCAACGGCTCATTCATTCCTTCAAAAACGCCTGTGTGTGTATCTGTATACATACACACACACACACACACACACGCACAGGCACTTTGTTGTATAGGAGCAGGACCTACATTTGGCGCCTTCTGGGTGCGCCACTCCCCACTCGCCAATCTCTCATTTTACAGTTGAAAGGGTTCAACGTTTTCCGGTGTTTGTGTGTGTGTGTGTGTGCGTGCGTGTGCTTTTTATTGTTGCTGTAGTTTTACGCAATTTACTATTTCCACATCGATTCTTGAAGACAGTGATTTTTGTTTGTTTGTGTTTGCATTTATTATATTTATTCTTTGTTTTTTCTTTTGGGTAACATTTTCATTTTCAATCTATGTTTTTTTTTTTTTTGGTTTTTATTTAGTTGCTTTTTCGATTTTTCCCTATAGTATTTATTAGTCAAGTCTATTTTCGAACAAACCAAAAATTATTTTGCTTTCGTTCCGTGTGGATGTTGATTTTTCTGCTGCGCTGCTGTTGATGGGGGTGGGGTCGGTTTTGGGGTGGGGGTAGGAGGTGAATTGAATCTTGTTGTTTGGCCACAGTGGTGCGAAAAGCTTAAGATTTGTGATAATTGGATAAAGGAACAATAGAAGGGACACTTAAAAAGAATTTGCTTGAGGTCTTGCAAGAAATTTATGTGGTAAAGTTTCGGTGTTAGCTGTTAATTAATTGTTGTCACCATAAAAATATTAGATCATGAGATCATACCTTGATATAAATTAGACAACAAATTTTAAAAGAAAAGCGTCACTGAAAGCGTTTAAAAGCTATTTTTAAAAATAACAAATGTGACAACTAAGTCAAGAAAATATATTTGGTTTTTTTTTTATAAAAAGTGATTGTTTATGTTCTTTAAATTTTGGTCCCAGTGGACATTTCCTTCAGTTAAGATGTGATTTATAAAATAAGTACATAAGCACTCTGAGTAACGATTTTGTTTGTTTTAGCTGCAATTTGTTAATTTTAGCCTCACCACGATCATTTGCCGCACTGTGACACAGTTTTCCATTTAGTATTTCCATTTTCATCGGCAACACTGCGGGGCTTCGTGATCAAACGCCACGATTTCAGTTGACGCCGCTGCTCTGACGTTCCATTGATACCGACGGACCGATCAACTGCCCGATCCGGCCATCGCAGATGCCGTCATTCGGCTTGCCAGCTGGTGGACAAGTAACCTCCGTCCGTTCGTCCGTTCGTCCGTCTGCCCGCCTGCCCGGCAATTAATTTAGATGATTTGCTCTTCTTCTCTACTAGTTAGCTCATAATTCATTGTGCTATTTTTCGCACAATTATTCAGACGAAGAAGACAAATTGAGTGTGGCTAATTTGTGGCAAATATTGCATAAAAGATAGAGAGCGAGGACATTTATCTACGCCTCGCTCTCTCTCACTCTCTTCACTGCACTTTACACACGCTTGTAGTAATGTAGGTCATGTCAGGAGTTTGCACTTATATATAACATTTGGCTTACATTTGGTTAGCACGCGACATTTTTGTCAGTTGCGTGTATGCAGCATGTAAATAATGTAAATAGTTAACATACATACATATATACAACATACATACGTAATCAATTTGTAGCCAATTGCAACATTTGTATTACGACTCTGCCCTTTTTTATTTGTTGTTGTTTCCTTCTTCATTCATGCACGCACACTTGCAAACTATCAGCAGAGTGCACTTTGCTTTGACCCATTTTTCATTCATTCTCTTATTCTCCTCTCTTCATGCACACACTCTCCACTCTCCGCTCTCCAGAACACGCTCGTTGCGCTCTCTTACCGCAACTCGCAGACCACCCGCATGCAAAGCTGAGCTTATGTTGTTTTTCCTTTGTCTTTATACCCTTTGAAGTGGGCATTAGAATTCGGACGATTTACCTAAATTTTTGATCTGTAACTTGTCAAAAAATAAATGCATTCAAATGAAATGTAATTTTAAATTATTAGTTGTAAATACGTACATATTCAAATCAGAGCTTTATGCATCCAAAACGATTCATTCTTCGATGTAATGCGGTCAGATTCGAACCCAACTGTAGCCCTGGAAACCATAAGAATTTAATCGATCTTTAGCTTCCGCTTTGCTATTGTGTTTCGAGTAATTAAACTGTTGAATGACTGTATGTTTACATATGTATGTATAAATTTGATTCATCTTAAAATGCTTATCGTCTACAATTTTAAAACATTTGAATAAATGATATAAATACTAATGCAGTGCGAAAAAATTATTAGTAATACATTTTATAGTTTTAAACTGGCCGGAAATAAAATTGTATTACGAAGAATTAAATTGCTTAAATCAAGATATAAATAGTTTTACCAAGTATGACAAATAACTTCTAAGTTCACTAAGTGAACATAATAAAAATCGTTAAACTTGAATTAAAAACAGAAAAATTCAGATAAGTTGGTTTACTTTAAAATTCAAGTACTCTTGCAAAAGTTTTGACT
Organism: Drosophila lacertosa; assembly: GCA_004143845.1. Taxonomy (NCBI): domain Eukaryota; kingdom Metazoa; phylum Arthropoda; class Insecta; order Diptera; family Drosophilidae; genus Drosophila; species Drosophila lacertosa. The sequence goes on along the minus strand of SCDZ01000149.1, from coordinate 12,058 downwards.
TGGCTTTCTGGCAGCTGCGTAATCTTATCGGTAGCAGAGAAGCAAAAGGGCCGAGATGAACAAATAAAATAAATATGCACCAAATTCAAACATTACGAAATCAGTTGGAAAAACTCAAGAATATAAGAATAATTATGAGTAAAATTTCCACAATTTTATAGCAATTTAATATACAAACAGCATTTGATGCTGTTAATCAAAATCTAGTTTTTCTTCAGGAATGTCGAGTATTTATTTATATAAGAATGTTTTTCTTCGATCTTAATTACAAATGCAAAAACTAAATTATTTACATAGTAATGTGAGCAGAATTTTTAAAAAGTGTAATCATTATGCCAGTGCTGAGCTTAAAAGTATATATATACTATAAAATATAACTATATTAAAATAAAGAAAATATTTAGTATAGCCCGTGTTAGCTAATAAAATATGTTAACGCTTTTTATCTGAAAATAATATATAAAAAATATATTTATTTGTATACATTTAGATTTTTGTAAAACAAATGCCAATCATGTGTTGTTACTCATGCAACAATTATAAGTTTAACAACGGAACGCGGTATCTCGTAGTCGAGTACACTCGTTTCATTTATATTGCTGCAAATATAAGTAAACACATTAGAATAGGATGGATCACTTGACTATATAATATAGTTCTCTCAATTCTTCATTCTCAGCTGATTAATTGTATTAACAACATTCTAGGCAAGATCTGCCTTAAGTAAACTTATTTATGTTTACAATTACAAATTACCAAAATTTTATTGCAATAATTTTAACTGTCCAAAATCAAAATTTATTTTAAACTTTCAAAATATAGTAAAAATCAGCCAGAAAAGCAATTTGATCAGTTTGCTTATGTAGAAGAGCATTTAATTTTTGGTATTCGAATATTAGTTTGAGAACAGAACACTTTGTAGATGAGTATGAAATAAAAAAATTGTTTCAGCGCAAAAATGAGTAACAAAATATGCAAATTTATGCGCATTTGTATTTACTAATCAGAAATATAATCAGCTTTGAGAGTTGTATATTTATATAACAATATAGTATAATAAGTAATATGAGTACACAGCTGAAAATAATGCCGGGCATATTATAAGATCCGTCCCGTCGCCGGCTTGATAATCCCCCTGCTTAAAGATAAGGTTATGGCCCCGTTCGCATTGGGTGCTTGGTTCAATGTCTTGGCAAAACAAATGCAAAAACAAAGAAATAAAGCAAAAAAAGGGAAATAAAATGTGGCTCTTAATTTCATTAAATCGTAAACACAAACAAATTGACTCGAAATGATGAAAAATATAAAAAATTTGTCTGTCTGTCTGCTGACATCATGAGTTACAAACGAACCATGTTTCATAATATGCCCATGAGGAAGGTGTTGGGGGAATTCTTGGCACGACTTTTGCCGCCCGCTTTAATTGCCGCCCCCCCACGAGTGGGGCGTGCCGCACAGTTAGACACACACACACAAACACACACACATGGCGTCATATAAGCATTTTGTTGCTAATGTTTCGATTGAGGGAAAACATGACGTTACTTCACAGAACGAATGAGAACATGACCTATTTTCAGATTTGTAAAGTTTTCCTGTTTTTCTTACAGCTCATCGGCCTGACCATTGTGATCACCTCGCTGTGGATGTTAACAGACCCCACGTTCATGCTGTCGATGACACAATCGTACAATCATTATCACATAGCCCTCTATGTGTTTTTGGCCATTGGCTTATTGATCACACTGGGCGCATTCTTTGGCTGCTTGGGCGTCTGTCGCGAGTCGCAGTGTCTGCTTGTCTCGGTAAGTGCTGCACAGCTGCGCAACTCCCAATTAAAATGCAAAACGCCAAGTGAACGGCCCACACATCCTGCCCGGACATAGTCGGCCCACGTTAATGAACGCAAGCTGCAAAGTTTTCGGTTTATTTACTTACGCCCATATACACTTCCATTCATAAATTAAATTGGCAATTCTTTGCAGTTCTTCTGTGTTATACTCATTGTGATGGTCGCGCAAATCGCAGCCGGTGCCTGGGCCTTCCACAACAAAGACAAACTGGATGATATTGTGCGTGCGGCGGTCAAATCATCTGTGCAGGAGGAGTACGGACAGGCTAGCATGAGTTCACGTACCGTCACGTTCGATGCTCTGCAAAAGAATGTAATTATTATCGCGAATTATTTACAATCGAAACTTATTAATTGTTTTCCTGTTGTTACAGCTGAAATGCTGCGGCGCCGATGGACCTGGAGATTGGGCCACGAGCCGTTTTAATAATGTGGACCGCACGAATATCGTTGATATTGCCGTCTCTTCCATGAATGTTCTTTACAATATACCTGAATCGTGCTGCAAGGACGATATCAAGGATAACGAATGCGACAAGTGGCGTATTTTGAAATTTGGCGGCCCTTTGAATACGTACATTTATCAGCAGGTAAAGTTTTAGTGTCTAAAACTTGAGAAAGTTTCAGTAAATAGAAGTTGAATCACATAAAATAGTCTTTGGGAATATCAGTTTAATTACTACAAGGAAAATTTAGTAAACGTAATTTTACCTTGTAAGATAATAATGTATTTATTCATTTTATATATTTCATTATTTAAAAAGAGTTTTTTAGCATAGTTTATAGATTAACTTTATAGTCAATTAGGGATTAGTTGTTGCCTTTTTTATATGCTAATTTATTGTTTACTATAATGACTTTTAATATGAATTGAATGAAATTATGTAGCCTAACAACCAACCCAAACATTTCTAATTTGAAATTCATTTTAAATAGGAATATTTAAATAAAATGTCTTTTTAATTGTTCAAATATCGATATCCCCTTTAAAGTTCAATCGCGACACTTTATTATGGGGCGTGTCTTTCGATGGCTATCGTTGGGCTTTAAGCACCATAAAAATTAATAATCCTTTACGTTAATAGTTTTGTTTCTCAACGCCAGAGCTAATAAAAAATTCCACGCCTGACACAAAAACGATAAAAATATATTAATTATTATTGATATTCCGCACGCATTTTGAAGAAACTTGTCTTATAGCGGAATTCGAAGATAATAAACAATCAATAAACATTTGATTGCAATGAAAATGAGAAGCAGACACATACAGAAAATAACAACAAGAACACACACACGCACAGCTTATGTGTGTGTGTGTGTGTGTAAGTGTGTTTGCTTTCATTGACTTATTCACTTTAATGAAATTTGGTTTTTATTTTCTACTTTGCAGGGCTGCGTCGATAAGCTGATCGAAATCATTTATGAGAATTGGGTTACAATTTTCGCAATTACCGCTGCTGTCATTTTGCTGGAGCTGCTGTCGCTGACCTTTGCCCTGAGCCTGTGCTGTGCGGTGAGGAATCAACACTACAAGGCCTGAGAATTACTGAATTCCCATAGGGAAATAACAGATGACGAGAAGTACTAACAAACCAAATGTAAATTAAAGCACAAGCGTTACTAAAAACAACAACAATTGGTGCGATTCAAATGCATTTAGCACTGGCAAACATCAACAGGATAAAACAATTAAAGGCTGTCAGTCCTTGCAAATACTTTAAAAACACTTTTGTAGTACTTTAACAAAACCCCGCAACAACTGAGCAATTTGTGCAAGATTTCAGATCGACAAAGAGTCGCGGAAATTGAATGAACTTTATAAGAACTTGATACGCAGCAATTTTTCTAGCAACTTTCTACATAAAAAATAAAACAGAAAACAAACAACAAGCAACAAAACTCACATTTTACAATAGCAACAAACATAATTCTTAACACGATAAACGCCTTAATATAAGGATAGTCTAATTGCATAAGGCAAACAGTTTCAAATTATATAGAAAATACAGAAAAAGTATATATTACTATATAGAAATCATTCATTAGAAATTTAAGCACACAGTAAAAAACTTATTTGCCAAAAACAAAAGGAAATTATAAATGCAATCATAGTTTGATGCCCAAAACTCTTTTGAAATCGTGCGCAAATTTTATGTACGCATAATTAAGAAAAACAAGAAAATAATTTAAATGAGCATTCCACAAGTGAAAAGTGATGAATGAATGCCAACTTTTTAGTTATGATTCGGCGTTGCCATCCAAAGATCCCAGTCCAAAAAACTCGTATCGTTTCTCTTGTGTAAAATCATGTGCTAAAAATACAAAAAAAAAAGAATAATAAGTAAATATTAAATGAAATTCGTTGAGCTTCGCGAAATTAAATGCCAAATATTTTATGTATTTACAAAATTTGTTTTAACATCCAATGTTAAAAAACAGCGCACTGTTAAGTAAATAACATTTAGCTGCCATTCGAAGCAAGCACTGTTAAACATGCTGTTAACTAACAGCCATCTGTAAAATACCCTGCCATTTTTTAAGTATGTCCGAAAACACAATTACACACAATATATTATTTTATTCATAAATGAATTCAAGTACAAGTAAAAAGTAAAAATAAAAACAAATTAATTATCATAAATCTGTATTGATTAGCTGTACAAAATGTATATTTTGTGTTTCTGTTTTCAATTCACTTTCGACACCTACATATACAAATATACATCCACACACACATACATATATTTATACACATACATACATACATATATATTTTTTTTACCATATATTTTCATTTCTCATACATGCGAAACTAAACGAATTTTGTACTTTTATTGTTGTTATATGAATTTTGTTGTTAATTAAACGTAGCTGAGCGACATACTTTGTACCCTTCATAATGTTTAAATAAATCAAATCTACAACCAATCCAATGACAAAATTAAATTAAATTTACATTACTTTACAAATTAACGTTAATAAATAAATAAACAAATATATATACATACATATATATATTTATATTTACAGAACAAAAAAAAAAGGAAATCACTTATTTACATTTTATGGTAGTTAAGATAATTTCTGATTTAGTGAAGTAACAAAAAATGTTCGTGAAAATGGAGTTAAATTTTAAAAAGTAGCCTAAGTGAAAAATTTCACATATAACACATAACATTTAACATATATATATGTATAACAAATCCAAGCAACTAAAAATTAATGAGTTCAAAATGTAGCAAATCATTTTATATAAAAAACAAAATATATAGAAATTAAATGAATCACACAAGTGAAAATATAAATGTAATCAGAACTCATTCAAAATCAAACTCAATACATCAAAATACATGAAACATATTGCATTAATCAAAGTATAAACAAATATTTCATAAATAATTCAAATATATAGTGTTGGCCATGTGAAGAATACTTGTGTCATAAATAAGTCAAATATACTTTAAATAAAACTTGCAACAATTTGAAGCAAGTTTAGTTAATTGATTTAAACATTATGTGGCGAAACCTGTGTAAATTCAGCCCAAAAAGAAGAGAAAATGTTAAGCAATACATATAATTCCTAAGATTGGGATGCTCAAAGATCGCAATTATTAGAAGAAAATAAAACAAAACATAAATATGAAATACTTTATGCTAAGAACAAACACACACACCCACACACACATATACCACACGCACACTCTCACACAAATAATGCTATTCACAGCCAAATGCATAAAAACAGAATTGAATGCATAAAAATATACAAAATACATTTGAAATAATGTATTGGAAGCATATTATTGATAATTCATAAATAAATAAACATCTATTAAACAAATAAAGCAATAGCATTTCCATTAAGAGCGGGAGTGGGACTTGTTAACCTGGCTAACATATATTACACCAATATTGCTACTTACCTTCAAATCAATTAATTAAAGCTTGAATTGTTAGATATATTTATATAGAATTTCAATCCCTATATTCGATTAGTATTCATAGCAAGAGTTTTTTTTTCAAAATAGTATTAAGTAACGTGCGTTAAAATATTTAAGAAATATTTTAGCTCGAGTCAATTGTCCCCTTTATAAACCCTCAGGGGTACAAAGCCGTGCCAGTTTACAAGAGGACATGAGTAATAAGAGTCTGCGTATATTTTTGTTGTTTGGTTTATATTTATTTATTTTATAAATTATATATTTATAAATATATTTTTGTTTATAGAGGAAAAGGAAAAGAGGTAGGTGCAAATCATAAATATTTTATTTAGTAGATTGGATGTATAAATAAACATCTATGGACAAATATATATAGATATTTTTGTATATAAATATATTTGTATGTCTTTTGTTTTGCCAGCTTCTGATCTTGTGGATTCCATATATGAGTATTCAATCTACAACATATCCCATTTAGTTATAAATTAAAGCATTTTCCACTATTGCTATAATTGTTAAACAAATAAATACTTTAATTTTGGCTCGGCCAATTCTTCATTTGCTCCTTAGGTCACCTTAGGTCATCACGTTAGTATAATAAAAATGCAATAATTATGTTATTAAATTGTTTTATTTTTATTAAAATTGTTTGCTTTTGCCCGGTATTTCATTTGTTATTTTCACTTTTTATCATGGGTTAGGACTAACATAATAATAAACAAGTTCGAACTAAAACTAACAGATTTCGATCGAATATCTTTCCACTTGTATATGGGTAAATAAAATGACACCAAATCTAAACTAACAAGTATACAATTTTCTTTTGTTGTTGTTGAGATAAGTTAACAAGCTCTTAACGAGTTCATACAACTGAATAAGATTTTTGGTTTTAGTAAAGAGTAGAGTATTTGGTTTGTCGTATGCATTTAGTTCCATATGCTAATGTTAATTCAAAAGTTGACCACAAATATTACTCGAATATTTAACCATATATATACACATATACATATATATATGTATTAGACAATTAAATAGGTTTGCTAGAATTTGTTTTAGTATTAAGTAGTTGCAGTAGATCATATGTATTATTTAATGTGTATGGGTCTCCTATTATAGTATGTACTTATAAACAATCCAAATCACTAACCACGTTTGCTGCTGTTAAGTTACATATAAGTATATATATTTATAGGTGTTTTTTTTTTGTTTTTTGTTTGTTGATAGCATAAAAACAATAAAATGTAACTTAGCAGAATTTTTAGGAGCCATGAATTGGGTGAAACTTTCCTTTCCATTCACATTTAATTGTAATTTAAATAGCTTATGTTGGAAAATTATTATCATAATTTACATTTACTAGGTACATTTTGATTTAATTTAGTTTCAACTAAATGCGAATGCAAAAATACACAATTTTATTATATTTACCTTTTTTGTTTTTTGCCAATTTGAATCATGCCAAAAAATGTTTGCTACACAGTTAAGGGACTAATTATTGCTAGCTACAACATTATTAAAAATGTTTAAATCTCGATTTCGAATTAGAAACATATATATAAATATTTATATATATATTTGTAAGTAGTTCGTAGACATTTACACAAAAAATTTAGTTACACTTACTAAACACATTCAGCTGCTAAAAAACAATGACAATGACAATGTTTGGCTTTAGCTTTAGGGTTAATTATTATATATTAATGAATTAAGTTTTTAAGCGTTTCAATTTCATTATTTAGTATATTACTAGTTAGACATTTAAATGGTTACGCTTCATGTCGATTTTCGGCTTTTGTTGGACAGTGTAAGTTTATACATATTGCAGAATATGTCCATATTAGACTAGGTAGGTTGAATCTTAGGGTGGTTTATCAAGTAGGTCGCATTGTTGTCCATGTTGACATTAACTTTAACATGCACTTAGTCACAAGTTAATTGTAATTAAGCCTGATAATGATATTTTTGTTTAAGTAAGGAGTATTCAAGTTTGTTGGCGCGCATTTAATTTCCAAAGCATCTCACTAAGTACTTGAAAAGAAAAGCAAATGAAAAAATGAAAAATGAGAAATGAAGGAAATTTAAATAATATCGTGAGAAGCCGCGTCGATTGTTAAGATTTTAAGATGCTTTTATTTAAATATTTGCTCTGTTTGAAAGCCATTTGTTCCGTTGCAGGACACGGCCATGTGGGTGTCCTGCGGTAAGCTTAAAGGTGCGTTGTTAAAAATAACAATGGAAGAACATGTGCACAACTAAGGGGAAATATCAAACCACATTTGATTGTCTCGACATTCATATAAGTAAGTGAGTGTATAAAACTTTAGCTGAAACAACAATTGTATTGTATTTGATAGGTACAATGTAAAAATAATGATTTCTTTTTTTTTTTTTTGTATTATTTTATTTGCACAGCTCGGGCAATTGTATTATAATCCTGTGAGTTCTGCACCGCTGATATGCGAAAAATTAAATTATATATTGTACTTTTATTAAAATGTAGGGCACACATGGCGCAATAATCAATGCAAGTATTCAAGCTTTATATTTATATATTCGATTCGGTTTCGTTCGTGGCACGGGACGTATGCTTTATTTATGCACGCAAGTTTAATTATTAATTAATTGAAATAATTCATAATTTAATTGAAAACTCATGTCGTGCTGATTGCACTCTCCATAATTAATGAACGTGGCTTAAATTGTCAATTACATTTGTTTTTTATCGGTGGTTGTTTTTAGCATTCAGAGAAAAAACTTTTCAAAATATTTGTTTAAGTGGCGTTTAAGTTAACAAACGGTAATAAAATTGTATTTGCTATTTAATTGACCGCAAATTTCAGTTATATGCATAATTCTGCTGAAATAAAAATACCGAATTTCTGTTAAATAAAATCATAAATTAAAAACAATTAGTTGAGTTAAATAATTTAAATTCTTCACAAATAATTATTGTTATATTTGTATTTGTATGTAATTCCTTATGCATAATATTCGGATGTATATTTTTATTGGTGTAAAGTAAATCGTTTTGCATTTGTTGTTAGGCTGAGTTTCTGGTGTTATCTATTATTATATGTTATATATATATATATGTATATATAGTATAACCAATTCCGTTTCAAAGTTATTTGTTGTTCACTTTGTTTGGTGGTTTTGTTGAGTTCGTTCAATACTATGAAACAAAGTGTTTAATTATACATTCATATACATTTAATAAGTACATTTAAGACCAATTCGCTTTTGACGGCAGGATTAAATTCATAATATGCTTAAAAAATGACATATTTTTATTTATATATATATATATGTATATAAATTGTTGCCTTCATTTAAGTACTTATACAATTCACACATTTATAAATTTTTTTAAAGTTTTCTCGATATTTAATGTCTTTGGTTTTTTTCTGTTTGCAGTTTCCTAAAAGTATTTTAAATACTAAATTTTTTTTTAATTTTCTTTCATTTTTCAATTTTTCAATGGTGTTTTAGACAGATGAGCTTTGTTCGCACATTAAATTTATGGTTGTTGTTGTTGGTTTTCATCGGGCTCAATACACACACACATATATACATGTATGTTTATTCAATTTATAGATCTATAAGCGACATTATAGTCTTTGTATTGCGTATCTGGGGCTCGTCCGCTTGTCATCAAAGGTCATTGTCGAACATTTGCAGCGAGCGCGTTACCAAATCGTCCTTAAGGCATGCCTCAAGGAACTCCTCTATCGTTATGATGCCATCCTGGTTCAAGTCCAATTTGCGAAAAACGCGATCCACCTGTGAAAGCATAAAAAAAAAGTTGCCTTTAGTCATTAATCAATTCCACGCTTGTCAATCACTCAATCAGTCACTATTTTTTTTTTTTTTTTTTTTTGGCAATCATCTTCACATAACTCTTAACCCATAACACACACGTCAGCACTTATCGCTAACGTGCAATGAAGCCTTCATCATTAAATAAAATTTCCGGTGCAGTTTCCGCTGCAGCAGATGCACACAAAGCATCCGCTCGTCGCTGCCAATCCATTTCCCTTGGGCTGCAGCCACGCCCCCTTTGCGGCTGTCTCTATGTGCGCAATTATAATTACTCATACGCAGCGTATGCTCGACGCATCGCTAACGTTGCGGCTCTTGAATAAAAAATGTTGCAGGCATCAAGCACAAACAAAAAAAAAACAACATTTATGAACTAAAGTCAAAACGAGTCTGCATTTAATACAAAATATAATAAAGTCTTTTTTTTTATGTGCATCTGTTAAAAAGCTGCTGTGGAAATTTTTATTAATTGGAACTTGCAAAGAACTTTTGTATAAAAAAAGTGATATGAAAAAAACAAGTTAAATACATAGTACTAAATAAAAAGCAAATACGATGTTAAGCATTAATTTTTCAGTCTGACTTTACGAAGAGGCTTTTAATCTAAAGCACTTTTTTTTTATTGCAAAAAATTATAAAATAAATAGTAATAAATAATATTAAATTTTAAGTTATTAAATGCTAAAGTCTGTTAAGGACCCTGAAGTTATTTAGGTTGTAAGCAAGGTTTCAAAGGTCATATAATATATATATATACAATTGTAAATTAAGTTATTGGTTTTATTAAATCATTTTGAATTTTTCAGAATCGAACTGAGCAATGTTTTTATAAAAGTCATTGCTTTTAGAATATCTTTGTGATTTAATTGATTATCATCAGTTATGAGCAGATCAGGCTAAAAACTCACTAAAAGCTCGATCAGTGATTTATATCTATAATTTTCTCTCTCTATTAATAGTATATAATACTAATAGCCTCTAGTCTGTAGATTCTAAAAAAAGATCAAACATTGGCAACTGATCAGGAAAAACTTTTAACATCTAGAATATATGCCTAGACATTTTAATTTTTTCTTTGGACTTTCAGATTATTTACTTCTATTTGTGCTTGTATTGTCAACTGTGGGGTATAAATTAAATTTTAATCCTACTTGAAAATATGAACTAGATACAGATAATCAAAATTTGTATTTAGTTTCATATTATATAATATAATTTAATTAAATTTTAACCATTTAAGTAGCAGCAAATTAAATTCCTTTTTTTTAATATTTGTTAAACAGGTTTTCTGCTACCTTATTGGCAGCTTGACCAGGTATACAAAAAAAAATGGTTTTGATTGCTTTTGAACCCACCTGATCTCTCGCCTTGCGATCGTCCTCCGGCTGATGGGGTCGCCGGCCCATAAGTTCGTGTATGGCCAAAACGATTTCGCTGAGTTCGCCGCGGCTGATGCGTCCATCTCCATTGAGGTCGTAGAGCTTGAAGGTCCAGCGCAGACGTTCGTAGACGGAGCCGCGCAACAGGGTGGACAGGGTGACCAGCAAATCCTGAAGGATGCGATTGTGTTGTTAGATAAGAAACATTTTGTTATGTCAATTATAATTACCCGAAAACTAATGGCGCCATTGCAGTTAACGTCGAAGGCTTTGAACACGTAATGAGCATATAAACTGGAATCTGTGGAAATAGAAAATTTCGTGATCGTTTAAGTAATCAAAAAAAAAAAAAAAAAGTGGCAGCAACGAAAAAAAAATACAAATAAAATGTTGGCTTAAGTGCTGCTTTATGATGCGCAGCCATATAAAAAAATACGAAGGAAATGCCAGCAAGGACACTCAAATACTTACTGCCATGTGGAAAGAATTTGGCGTAAATATCCTTAAAACAATCCTCGTGCACCACACCCTCGGGACATTCCTGCAAAAAAAAAAACAGCAAAAAGAAAATCTCTATGAAAATATGAGAGCACAAATGTAATGGCCCTAAGCTGAGTTCACACGCGTCCTGAATCCTTGCCGCAAAACGCGATGAACCTTTTACTTTTGGGCCAGCACCTAAAGCTAGCTGAGTTCTAAAAAATGTTTTAAGTGGTTTTTAAGGTAGAAACAAAGTCTAGAAGAGACCTGGATTAATTGAAAACGTAAATAAGGAACTCAAATCTATGTTTAAAATTTTCTGTTTTTAACAGATTTAAAATACTTTTTATATTATATTATTATTGATATTATTATTATTATTATTATTATTATTATTATTATTATTTTTATTATTATTATTATTATTATTATTATTATTATTATTATTATTATTAATATTATTATTATTATTATTATTATTATTATTGTTATTATTATTATTATTATTATTATTATTATTATTATTAGTATTATTATTATTATTATTATTATTATTATTATTATTATTATTATTATTATTATTATTA